>CAUYRT010012283.1:0-13073 GCA_963574885.1 Lepilemur ruficaudatus | reverse complement strand
AATATATGTAAAAAATTAGCCGGGCATGGTGGCGCATGCCTGTAGTCCCAGCTACTCGGGAGGCTGAGGCAGAAGGATTGCTTGAGCCCAGGAGTTTGAGGTTGCTGTGAGCTAGGCTGACGCCATGGCACTCTACAGCCCAGGCAACAGAGTGAGATTCTGTCTCAAAAACAAAAAAAAAAAAAGAAAGAAAAGACAATGCTTTTCCAGTTCTCTAGGTTAAAAAGAAAATGTACTTTAAAAAAAATCTGAATTAAAAACTTTAAAGAAGAGGGTAAAAACAAGAAATTGCCAGGCACAGTGGCCCACACCTGTAATTCTAGCACTCTGAGAGGCCGAGGTGGGAGGATTGCTTGAGCTCAGGAGTCTGAGATCAGCCTGAGCAAGAGCAAGACCCCATCTATATGAAAAATAGAAAAATTAGCTGGGTGTGGTGGCGTGCGCCCATAGCCCCAGCTACTCACAGGCTGAGGCAGAAGTAATCACTTGAGCCCAGGAGTCTGAGGTTGCAGTGAGGTATGATGACGCCACAGCATTCTAGCTAGAGTGCCAGAGAGAGACTCTGTCTCAAAAGAAAGAAAGAAACAAAGAAAGAAATAAGGAAAGAAAGGAAAAAAAAAAAAGAAATGGACTTTTGAAAATATTTGCAAATCACATCTGACAAAGGACTAGTATCTAGAAATATAAAAATCTCTTACAACTCAACAATAAAAAACCAAAATATAACGAGAAATGGGCAGAAATCATGAACGGTCATTTCGCCAAAGAGGAAATACAGATGACAAACACATGAAAAGATGTTCAACACAGTTAGCCATTAGGGAAATGCAAATAAAATCATAATGAGATTTTGCTATAGACCTATTAGAATGGCTAAAGTAAAAAGCAGCGAGAACACTGAATGTTGGCAAGAATGCGGAGAAACTACATCACTCCTACGTTGCTGTTGGCAATGGAAAATGGTACAGCCACTCTGGAAAACAGTTGGCAAATTTCTTAAAAAACTAAACATGCAAATATCATATGACCCAGCAACTGTACTCCTGTGCATGTGTCCCAGAGAAATGATAATTTATGTTCACACAAAAATATGTACACAGATTTTTATAGCAGCTTTGTTCATAATAGCCAAAATTGGAAACAACCCACACATTCTTCAACAGATAAATGGTTAACCAAACTATGGTACATCCATGCCACAGAATACCCTCCTGGGCATTTATCCCAGAGAAATTAAAGCTATGTTCACATAAAAACCTGCACACGAATGTTTATATCAGCTTTATTTGCAATAGCACCAAACTGGAATTATCCCAGATGTCTTTCAACTGGTGAATGGCTAAACAAACCGCAGTACAAACATACCATGGATTACTACCAGCAATAAAAAGAATAAAGTATTGATACACATAATAACTTGGATGACTCTTCAGGAAATTATGCTGAGTTAAAAAAAAAAAGCTAATCTCAAAAGGTTACATACTGTTTTATTCCATTTATATAAGATTTTTGCAATGACAGTATTTTAGAAATGAAGGTAAGTGTTTGTCCGGGGTTAGGGATGGGTGAGGCGAGGGGTGTGCGGGTATATGGTGACTCGAGGGAGCCTTGTGGTGGGACTTGTTCAGCATCTTGATCCTAGCAGTGGAGACACAAACCACAACCACAAATTGTACAGAACCGTACAGGCTTGGTGGTGATGGGAAAAAGAAGAAGAAAAAAAACAGAAAACAAATGGTACAGAACTGAATGCAACCACATGTGCACACACACAAACACACACACATGAGTACAAGAAAAAGTGGGAAATCTGAAAAAGATCAGTGGCATTAAGTCAATGTCAATATCCTGGTTGTATTTAAAGCCGCGATGCAAACAAACATTTGTACACCAATGTTCATAGCAACATTAGTCACGGTAGCCAAAAGGTGGAAACTACGTAAGTGTCCATCAATGGACGAATAAAGAAAATGTGGTACATACATGGAATGGCGTATCATTCAACCTTAAAAAGGAATGAAATTCCAATATATGCGACAATATGAAAGAACCTTGAAAGCATTATGCTAAGTAAAGCCAGCCAGAGGACAGATGTATCATTCCATTTATATGAGGTACCCAGAATAGGCAAATTTATAGATGGAAACTAGAATGATAGTTGCTAGGGGAAGAGGGGAATGGGGAGTTATTGCTTAATGGGCACAGAGTTTTTATTTGAGATGATACAATGTTCTGGAAATGAAGAGCAGTGATAGGTGCACAACATTGTATGTATACTTAATGCTACTAAACTATACAACTAAAAATAATTAAAAGGGTAAATTTTATGTATATTTTGCTGCTAAAAAGAGTGAAAAATCCTCATCATGATATTGCATTACAGTTTTGCTAAATGTTACCATTGGGGGAAACCAGGCAATGAGTACAGGGATCTCTAAATTATTTATTACAACTACTGGTGTACATGTGAATCTAAAATTATGTCAATTTTTTTTTTTAGAGAGAGGGTCGCACTATGTTGCCCAGGCTGTAGTGCAGTGGCTATTCACAGGCATAATAATAGTGAATCACAGCCTCAAACTCCTGAGCTCAAGTGATCCTCCCTTAGCCTCTGCAGTAGCTGGGACTACAGGTGACATCCACCAAGCCTAACTTTTTTATTAAAGTTTTTTCAATTATGTCAATTTTTAAAATGAGGAGAAAGGGTACATTTTATTAAATTAATATTATATCTTTTTTAAAAAAATGTTTTATTTTATTTTATTTTAGGGACAGGGTCTTATTCTGTTGCCCAGACCGGAGTGCAGTGGCACCATCATAGCTCACAGTAACCTCAAACTTGTGAGTTCAAATGATCTTCCCACCTCAGCCTCCTGAGTAGCTGAAACTACAGGTGTGTGCCACCACAGCTGGCTAATTTTTTAAATTTTTTGTAGAGATGGGGTTGCCCAGGCTGGTCTCAAACTCCTGGGCTCAAGTGATCTTCTCACTTCGGCCTCCCGAAGTGCTGGGATTATAGGCATAAACCACCTCGCTCTGCCATAAGGTATTTTATTGTAACAGCCAGAATGGATTGAGACACCCACCAAAGCCTTTTGATGCAGTATATCTTAAATATGGGAGATTTGTGATGATTAAATAGCAGAGGACAATTCTGATGCAATACAGTCATGCCATTGTGTTACAATTGCCTGCAGTATTCAGTACAGTAACATGCCGTACAGGTGTATAGCCTAGGAGCAATAGGCTATACCATATAGCCGAGGTGTATAGCAGGCTATACCCGCTAGGTTCGTGTAAGTACACTCCATGATGTTCACATAACAATGAAGCCACCTAATGATGCATTTCCCTAAATGTATACCTGTCATTAACCAATGCATAACTATGTATTGTAAAATAAGAGGGGAAAATCTCTGAACAAGAGGGGAAAAGCAAACTGAACAAGAATGAGTATTATCATGCTGATGTTGGGGGACCAGCAGATTTAACCAAAGGATTATTAAAGGGAAGAGCCCCACAGGAATTCAGAAGGCCAGGTCTGCCCCTTCCAAGGGCATTATCAGCCGTAGTTTTTTTATTTTGTCTAGTTGAATTTCAGAATGTTAGATTCTTCTTATAGGGCTCCATCTGTAGCATTGCTCTTAGTTTATCTGCTCTCATTAAGGCTTCTTGTGGGAGGGGAAAGAAAACTGCAGAAACAGGTGGGCATGTGGGCATTTACCTACCCCACTTCCAGGGTCTCTCCGTCTCTGGGACAGCAGGTAATGCTTCAGCTGGGCTGCCACGCTCTTCACAGCATCGTCCCGAGCCCCTTGTGGTAGCTCAGACCTTAAATGCTCCCTGCCTCTCACCTCCAGGCCTTTGCTTAGGCTGGCTTCCTCCTGAAACAGCCTGGGACTGGCGAAAGACTTCTTTAGGACTCAGTTCTGGCACGACCTCCTCCAGGAAGCCTTCTTTGATCTTTGTGTGCTCCCTCTGCAAGTCCTCCCCCTGTACCCAGGCAGCTCACAGCAGTAAGGCTGCTGGTGGTGACGATGCACCAGGCCATGGGGGTGGTCTCTGGGTGCCAGGGAAGGAAGAAGACAGTGTATGTCAAGCTTACTCTGGATGTGTCAAAACAGGAAGGTGCCTCTTCTCTGTTCTGAGATGTCTCCACATTTGATCTGTTTAGTGGAGAGGATTAGCACATGGGCTCTGGAGCCAGACTCCCTGGGTCCCAATCCTGGCTCTGCAACTAACCAGTGTGTTGCCTTGGGCCTCAGCCTTTTCCTCATCTGTAAAATGGGTATAATAATAGAACCCACCTCATAGGGGTGTTGAGAAAATTACAAGAACTACAGGCTTGCTCTTCCTATTATTACTACTTATTTCCCTCTGCCTCCCTGGAATCCCAGACTAGGTCAAGTACACCTTAAGCACTCTGCTTCATATTGCAAGTGTACCTTCCCTTCTTAGCCCTTTCCACCATCTGTACTTACACATTCATGGGGTTACTGACCGCTGTCTCTTCCTCTCTAAGTTGACCTCGTGCCATGTGGGGGGCATGCAGGGGCAGGGAGCGTTGGCCTGTTTGCACACCACAGCAGCCCCCGATCTCAGTCCAGTGCTCAGCACCTCAAAAGTACCAACATCCTTTTTCTTTGTTTCAAGATATGTATCTCTTAGTATTATGGAGCAAGAGGAGGGAGTCATAGAAGTTCTGGGAACAAATAAGAGGACTTAAAAATAAACCAGTTTTGAAATGGATGTCACGGAGGAGACAGGGAAGTGGCTAGACTCCTCCTTCCTGTGTTGCCTGATGCAAGAGGACTCAGCAGAGGAAGAACCTCAGTGGGTTGGATGTTGCCACAGTCCCTTCTCCCCCACTGGGCCTGCAGGGTATCTGGGACTGAAGGGGGATCTTGGGATCTCTCTGGGAATGTTCTGGGTGCATCGGGTTGTGTCAGCCCCAGTTTTGGTTCTCTACAGATGAAGAGAATTTGCCAGGGCCTGGAAGACCCTGTGGGATCCAGCCCCGCCCACCTCACAATGACCGAGCGTTCTCATCTTCCCACCTCTCCTGCCCTATTGTGCTCCAGCCTCACTGGCCTTCTGTTTCCCAACACACCATGCTCAGAGCCTTTGCACATGCTGTTCTGGCTGCCTAGAATGCTTTTCCTTCAGCTCTCCCCAGGTCTGACTCTTTATCCCCATTTAGGTCCCAGTTCAACTGAGACCTTAAAGAGGTCTTCCCTAGAGTCCATACCCTCAACCATCTGACCCTAAGTCATTTTCCACTCATGATTTGGCTTTATTTCTTTTCATAAGTGTCTGAGATATCATATATTAAATGACCTTCTGTGTTTATTGTCCATCTCCCCGCACTACCTGTAAGTTCCATGAGGACATGGACTTCGTCTTGTCATTGCTGATATCCCAGAATAATCCTGGCACATGGAAGAAGCCCAATATTTGTTGGGCTGACTGCCTGATTGAATGAAAGATGTATCCCCTAGAGGTGTGCTGTCCGATGTGGTAGACACATGTGGCTATTTAAATTTAAATTAATATGAAAGTAAAACTTCAGTTTCTTGGTCATATTAACCCCATTTCAAGTGCTCAGTGGCCATACATGGCTGGTGGCTATCACTGCAGATGTAGAACATTTCCATCATTGCAGAAAGTTCTATTGGACTCCACTACTTTAGACCACAAACACTCATTACACTGTCCTACTTCTGTCCTTGGCTCATGTCACATGCTCTACTTGAAACACTCTACCTGACCCTTAATAAAAATCCTTCCCATGTAGAATTTGGCAATATGTTACAATGAACAAAAAGCCTTAAATGCAATTCAACAATTCAACTTGTCAGGAAATAATTGTTGACCTATGCAAAGATTTAGCTTCAAGGATGGTCAATGCAGCACTGTTTATAATAGGGGGAAAAGGGAGAGATTGGTTAAATTATGGTACAGCCATCAAACATAGAAGACTGTGTGATGACATGGAAATATTTTCAAAATATACTGTTAGATGAAACAAAGCCAGTTACAACACATGAAAAAAGTTACAAAATACAGTGAGATTGCAGTGAAAATCTAGGGAGACTTCAACTTCTTCTGTAACTTTGAAAATCGTCAATAATATAATTAAGTATGCAGTTTCCAATTAATGAGCATGTATTACTGTATGATTTTATTTTTTTAAGTCCCTCGGAGTTGTAAAGACCAGATCAAACAATCCGTAGAAAAGTGCTGGACAGAGTAAACACTCAAGAAACACCTGCTGCTTTTATGCATAGAAAAGTGGAGACGAGGATATTTGCCAAAATGTTAAGAGTGGCTGCCTCTAAGTAAAGTGATCGAGATGAATTCATTGTCTTCTTTTGGCTTATCTCCCTTTTCCAAGTTTTCTCTAATGAACATGTATTTCTTTTGAAATAAGGGAAGGGGACAATAAAAGATATTTTTAAAAATTCTTCAGGGCTTAACTCATGTGATAAGTCCTCCATGAAGCCCTTTTCCCTTGATTCCTGGGTCACGGACTCCATCCCACCCCTGACACACACGCGCGCGCGCGCACACACACACACACACCCTCCACCCAACCTTGCAGGTGTCGGCTCATGTTGTCCTCTAGAGTGCACAGCTTCTCTGGAGTCTCTCAGCAGCAGGTCGGATGAATGAACAGAAGGAAGGATGGAGTCTGCACCCCATTATCAGCTACCTCAGAGGCCCTTGCCTATACTGTTTGCTACTGAGCCGGCAGCCAGCATCCGGCAGAAGCAAGCCACTGGCCGGACTGACGTGATGCAAGGAGCCTAGAGGAGGTGACGATCACCTGCCCATTTTTTTTTTACTCCGGAACCCGGTAACTGGGGACCTCCCCCACGCAGTTGGAGGTTCCTGTGTATCAGTGGGAAGGAGGAGGAGCGCTCGCTAAGTTTTGGGAAGCTGGGGGGGGGGTGTCGGGCAAGGTCACCTCCTCCCTCCCCCACCCACCATCTTGTGTTGTTTCTCTGGAGTGAGTGGCTAAGACAGTCATGCTAAGTGTCCGTAAATGGTTCTGGGTGGCGAGGAGCCACGGCCCCCATTCCCGCTAACCCAGTGGGTAAGAGTGTGGCCTTTCCAGCCCAACGTCCAGGTTCGAATTCTGTTTCCCCACATGACAACTCTGAGTTACTTAACCTTTCTGTTCTTCTATTTTCTTATCTGTTAAATGGGGATAATGAGTACAATAGCATCTAAGAAGAAAGGCTGAAATGCGGTAGATGAACGATCTCAGTGGTTCCCACTTTCAGCCCCAGACACAAGACGCTGGCCAGGGAAGGTCCTGGCCGACGCTGCAGAGCCGCAGGGGTGCCCCGTTTATTCCCACAACAGCCGCAGCCCGGAAAGCGCGCCTGCCCCGGCCCAGCCCGACGCCCCCGCTTCCTGCCGCATCCCGGCCGCAGGGCCCCGCCTAGTCCGCCCCGGAGCACGCGTCGCGCTCCGGGTCCAGCGAGCGGAAAGGGCTGGGCCGGTGGGAAGAGCGCAAGGAGGGGGTCGGCGGGCAGCGCGCTGCGAAGGGGCCGAAGTACTCGGCAGCGAAAGTGACCACGTCTTCGGGCTGGCGCAGCAGCAGGAAGAGCAGGAAGTCGGACATGAGCGCCTGGGCTTCGGGGTGCTGCCGCAGATAGCTGGTGTGGCCGATTCGGAGCTCCTCCTGGAGCGGGACAGGGCAGCCCTGAGCCTGAGCCTGCGGGGATCGGGGGCGCCCCAGGAGGCTCCCGACTGGCTCCAAGAGGGGCTAAGGGGCACTGCAGCCTTCCAGGCCCTAGGGGTGTGTATTTCAACCAGGCTCAAAGAGAGATCAGGATTGGTGGAATTTACGCCCGACCAAGCCGGCAGTAGCCTCTCCTCACCTTCCTGTCCAGGAACTTGGAGTAGAGCTCCATGTCCTCCTCCCACACCAGCGGCTTCTTCTCAAACACTGGGCGAGGCTCAATCTCATCTGGGTGGGCAGGGAGTAAAGCTGCGTCTCCCCACCCCAGAACCTTCTTTGGATCCACAGAGGGATCCCAACAACACCCAAACAGAAGGCTCAGGTAAAATCCCAGGATTCTGCGCTCATGCGCAGAGTTGCAGGAAGGGGTTGATGGCAAAATTTCTCCATCTGCTCCAGGCTGCTGTTCCATTCATAGCACGTCAGTCTGGCCCTGCATCCTGGAAGGTCCCAGGCTTTCCCACCTCCCCCTCACTCTCCCACTGGACGCCTGATCGGCTTCACTCACCTTCCTCCCTCATTATGGGCATCTTGGTGATGATGCAGCACCCTGGGGAGCCCACCTGGATTCTCTTGGCCAGGTGCCTGGAGTGCAACACGGAAGGTGTGAGCATGAGTCTTCCTAGACCACCTGCTATGGGCTGAATTGTGCCCTGCCCTCTACCAGGGTTGTAGCTCTAACCCCCAATGTGATGGCATTTGGAGATAAGGCCTTTAGGGAGGTAATTAAGGTTAAATGTGGTCATGAGGGTGGGGCCCTAATCAGATAGTACTGATGTCCTTATAAGAAGAGAAAGATGCCAGAGAGCTCTCTCTGTCCACTCGCACACAGAAGAAAAGCCACGTGAGGACACACTGGAAAGGCTGCTGTCTACAAGCCAAGAGAGAGCCCTCAGCAGAAACCAACCCTGAGGGCACCATGATCTTGGACTTCAGCCTCCAGAACTGTGAGAAAATACATTTCTGTGTTGAAGCCACCCAGCCTGGGGTGTTTTGTGATGACAGCCTGAGAAGGCTAATACACGACAGCACCCCCTTGAGAGACCTGTCCTGGAGGCCTTAGCTTACTTCTGCCTCCTGCTCTTGGTTTTTGAGTTCCTGGGTGGTGGTCATTTCTGGATCCCCAGATAATGCACAGGGCTTGGTAAGCATAAGGCCTCTGCTTGGGGGTGGCAGGTGGGGAGCGGGGGAGAACTGAGACCTTTAGAGGTAAAATCATGGAGCCTTCTGCTATGGGACACTCAAAATAGAAACATACTAAGTTATGAAATAAGGAAAGACAACAGTCTGATTACTTTTTTTCTCAGTGTAGTGACTATGCAAATACCTATTCTGAAATTTCAAGAAACAAATTCTTCTCCCCCACCCGAATTATCTTGTGATTTGGAGCCAGAGCTTTGCTGGTGGCAGCTTGGCAGCGTGCCAGGGGCACTTCTCCCAGCACATGGGTTTGATCAAGTGTTGTCATTCAAACCTTGGTGTTTTTCCTGATTACCCCTAACACCAAGACGGTTGCTGTAGCTCTGCCTTGGGCCTGTGGAGGGGCATTTACTTTATCAGGAGGTCTTGGGGGCGCTATGACGATTAAGAGAACGAGTGAGTAGATGAAGAACGGGTGAATGATGTGGCTAAAGCAGGGGGACTCTCAGCTAGATCTCAATGGCAACTCTTCCTGCTGATGTCCCCAGAAACAGCTGGTGTCCCTTTGTCCCATCCCCCACGCCATCGTTGAGCACCCATGCTCACCCATCGGGCAGCAGGTAGTACTGGCAGGACATGGGGATGCCCTCCTCTGAGTGTACAGTCTGCTCCACAATGAACACTTCAGCCTGCTGATGGCCCACCTGGATCGTCTGGAAGCCCAGGGCTTGCTGGTAACAGGCGAAATGGCGGTGGGGTGAGGTGGATGTCCACCCAGGTCTCCCCGCTGTCTCACTCTGGCCTTTCCTCCATCTCACATCTTCATTCCTCATTCACCGGTGATTAACAGCCCTTAGCTGTCCAGACCGTCAGGTGCCACAGATTTGAGTTGCACCCCCAAGCTAAATTGGGGACCCCTTCATAGACAGCCAGCTCCAGGTTGTCCCTGCCCCAGCCCCTCCCAAGGGGGAAGCTGACCAAGTGCTTCTAGTTGGCAGATTCTGTTACAGGGATGAGGAGCAGTGAGGGCGTGGGTGGGAGATCAGGGATGGGCTATGGGGGCCAGTGGGGAGAGGTGGTGGAGTAAGGCTCTGAGGAGTGAGACCAGGCTGAGATTGGTGGCCACCTCAGGCCTGTGCTGCTGCTGGCAAGTTGTCCCTGTTGCAATTAAAACTCAAACCCCTGTGATGGCTGGGGCCATAGAGAGAAAAGTGCTAATGTTAAACAGGTGTTTCAAACAAAGTGAGGGAACATGGCACGTGCTCATTCGTGTCAAACACATTGCTGCTTCTTGTGTTTGTGATGGACAAGCCTAGAATGTAATTTATAAAGTTGGTCCAGGAAAGACAAATCAGCCGTCAAAGTGTCTTGAAATCTCTTATGTTCAAAGGTGCAGCTTTTTTTTTTAAGAGATGGGGTCTCGCTCTGTTGCCCAGGCTGGAGTGCAGTGGCATGATCATAGCTCACTGCAGCCTCAAACTCAAGCAATTCTCCTGTCTCAGCCTCCTGAGTAGCTAGGACTACAGGCACACACCACCATGCCCAGCTATAAAGGGGTACCTTTAAATTCATGTATTACAGGAAATTCTAGGTATGCTGATTATGAAATTTTAGCCACAATAAAAAAAGAAAAGGCCAGGTATGGTGATTCACACCTATAATCCCAGTGACTGGGAGGCTGAGGTGGGAGGATCGCTTGAGTCCAGGAGCTCAAGACCAGCTAGGACAACATATCGAGGCCCTGTCTCTACAAAAAAAAAAAAGGAACACCCTTCAGGGTTGAGAAATCATAAAAGTATATTGAAGTGCAGTTGGAGATACTGAAGTTAAAAAATGTTGTCTCTCTTTTTTTTTTTTTTTTTTTGGGTACCAAATTTCTTTATTTGAAGGAATGGTACAAACGAAAGAACTTAAGTGGATGTTTTGGTACCACTAAAAATGTTGTCTCTTTAAAAGCAGCCCTGCACTAGGTTTTTGTGCACCTGGACTGATTTTTGTGCAAAAAGGCTTGCTTCCCCAAACTGTTCTCACCTCTCACTCACTCCACCTGCCCCACGCTGAACCTCTCTGACAACCGGCTCTTGCTTTCTCTTGCCCTTGGAAGCCCCACTCCCAAACCCGCAGTTCTATTCCACTCCACAGCTATCTTCTCTCCCATCTCAGTGCCCTCCAGTCCCCTTCTAGTATGTCCCCAGGGCAAGTCTCCTGCCCAGGAAGACCCCTCACGTAGGTGGAATGGCAGAGGTTGCCCTCAGTGTCCAAGGCCAGGAAGCGGGCGTTGCTGGGCACCATCTGCCGCCAGGCCATCACTCTCAGCAGCACCAGGTTGGCAGCCTTGGAGATGAAGCCCTTAATTGAGCGCCAGGGGAAAAAAGTCACGCCAGTCTTCACTTCCTGTTCAGGACAGACCTAGGTCAGGGACCGGGAGCCAGAAAGCGGCGTGGGGGGGCAGGCAGTGTTGGGCATATGGTTCTTAATGTGTCTTCAGTCCAGGCTTACGGCCTGATGCACCCTGTCCCTGCTTACAGTTCTTTTTTTTTTTTTTTTTTTTTTGAGACAGAGTCTCACTCTGCTGCCCGGGCTAGAGTGAGTGCCGTGGCGTCAGCCTAGCTCACAGCAACCTCAAACTCCTGGGCTCAAGTGATCCTACTGCCTCAGCCTCCCAAGTAGCTGAGACTACAGGCATGCGCCACCATGCCCGGCTAATTTTTTCTGTGTATTTTTAGTTGGCCAATTAATTTCTTTCTATTTATATAGTAGAGACGAGGTCTCGCTCTTGCTCCGGCTGGTTTTGAACTCCTGACCTTGAGCAATCCGCCCGCCTCGGCCTCCCAGAGTGCTAGGATTACAGGCGTGAGCCACCGCGCCCGGCCCTGGATATATTTTTGAAGCTCTAGTGGGAGTCTTTATCCCCATGACATTTGCTGAATTTCTCTTGGTTTTATATATAAAAAAATTTTTTAAAAAATATTGTACAATATTCTTTGAATTATATGTAAATCATCTTCACATCTAAATAGGCCTTTTGCTGATCTTTTTGACTCAGGAGTCTCTTTCTCTAGAACCTTTAACCCATTGCTTTAAAATGTAAATAGCAAAGAAGATAGAGCCCTATCCCACAGTTTGCACTGGAGAGCAGGAGCTTGCATTCAGTGGGCACATGGCTCCAAGCTACAGAACTACCTCCTATCATGAAGATGTGGAAAGTTTAAATTTTTTTTGGAATATAGCCAAAACACAGTTAATCCCTCTAATCACCAGATGAATTTAGAATGAATTTTATATAGGACAAATGATATTGTCAAATCTACTTTGTTACCAGACCAAAGTGGGTTCCACTCACCCAGCACAGCCAAGACGGATGCTGATGCAAAGAATTGCAGTGGGAGAAAGAGGTGTTTTATTGCAAGATGCCATGCAGGGAGAATGGACACCTAATGCTTAACACTGGAACTCCCGAATGCCTCATAGGAAAAAGGTTTTTAAAGCTATGGGCACATTTGAGGAAGGCAGAAGTTGCAGGCGAAATTGTGAATCAGCACATGGAGGTTATATGTTGGTTTGGGATATCTTGAAGCAGAGGCTTGTTGGTCATTGGTGGATTCAGAGATGACTTGATTAGCAGAAAGTGATATTAAGGTGATTGTGACACTTTCTATCTGGGTCCTTCAGAGAGAAATTTCGGGGAAAAAAATTGTGGTCAGAGTTCAATTCTTCAGTTCCCTCCTATCTGCATATTCCATGGGGGGTAGTTCTGAAAAACAACTCAAGAACATATGTTAAGAGGTTATCTTTTACTTTGCATGGGGAACTAAAACACTTCATGCCTCTGGCTTGGAGGACTGCAGTCATTATTATCTTTTTCTCATCAAGTTGCCCATTTACTTTTCAAGGCTACCTACCTAGTTTCCCAGAATTTCCCTTGAAAGGACTCAAGATTTTTTATTTATTTACATGCTTGGGGGAGTCATGCAGGCCGATAAGAGGGGACCCTGCTGTAAGGATGGAGCTCCCCCTCCCCTTTGCCAGATCTCTGCCCCATTTTGCTGCCTGCAGCTGCAGCGCTCAGATACGCCCATTTGCCCTTGGCACCAAGCTGGGGCCAAACCACAAGGCTTATCCAGACCCCTGCCCCATCTTGCTGCCTGCTGATACAGTTCCTGGAACTGTTACACTGCGCTCC
>CAUYRT010012282.1:0-39665 GCA_963574885.1 Lepilemur ruficaudatus | reverse complement strand
TTCTTTCCCTTGATTTACCAATTTTCAGAAAAATATGTTGGTTTTCCAAAGTCTTCTAAAGAAGACGAATGAAAGTTTGTGGGGTTTCTTTTTCCATGTAAAATATGTTTTGCTGTTCTTTAAAAAGGTTCAAGATTTACTCTTAAATCAGGTAGTAACACCTCTCATCAGTCAGACATCTCTGTCACCATGTCAAACTGACTTCAGCTAGCAATGCTTCATTAAATCCAAAAGAAAAAAACTTTCAATTTTGGGGGAAAAAATCCAGTTCTGAGAACAATTGATATTAGTCTGTAATTTAAAACAAAATGAGGGCATTTCATGTTGCTTTATATACCCTTCTTCTAATGCAGAACCAGGAATGTAATATTCCTGACTCAGGCACTGATACTAACAGACACCGCACACACTCCCGCCTTCAAACAGCAAAAATCAGAGCATGTCAAAGGGACAATGAAGGCTTTTGTTTTTTATTTTATCATCATGAACTCATGGTTTTTAACATATTTGGTGTGATTCAGTCCATTGTAACTATTCATTTTGGTGCTCAGATTAGCCCATCTTTGGCCACTGGGAGCAGGAGCATCTTCAGCTTATCTTCTGAGTCAGTCGTCTTTAATAATTTTCTGCTTTCTGGTATGACATAGTGTTTCAGGCTCATCTGGTATTTACTGATACTTCTAAAATACTACAAAATATCTCATGTAGTTAGAGATAGTCATCATCATGTCTCTCTTAGTGGAGAATATTTAGGTTGTTCTCATTTTTAAAATATTATAAGTTTTTCAACCAGTATCTCTATTGATAGATGAACTTTTTTAGCCTTTGGTTCATGGCTGTAGCTTACATGTTCACGTGTAATTGCTAATTCAAAGCATATGAATATTCTATTAACTCTTAAAAATATTGCCAGATTGAATTGCCAAAAGACTGTGCCCATTTGTAAAATGTGAGTATGATGATTTCAACATAATGCCAACATTTGGGTGTTATGATTCCATTTTAATATTCACTAATTTAATCATATAAAATCATAGATACTCTTATTAATCTTTTTGCTAATTGTGAAATTGAATATATTCCATTTGTTTATTAATTATGTTCATTTCTATGTGAATTGTCTATTTATGTACTTTGTTCATTTGCCTGTTAGGTTCTTGATTTTTTAAAAGTTAAAACAATGTGTATTCTTTATATACTTTAAATGTTAATCAGTTATCATACTGGTTGCAAACATTTTATATTGAATGCACTTCAAACATTGGTTACAAATATTTAATTCTGTTTTAGTATATAAAGACCTTTAACTCAGCTTTTTGGAGAGTGACCACCAAATTTTAAACATAAATATCAATTTTTATATTCAACTCTCTGTGTAAGCTTGGCAAGTCACTTTACCTTCTCCTGACCTCACATCTGTCAGATGTTGGATTGAACTTAATCTGTTAGATCCTTTCCAACTCTGACAGCCAAGATTTTCTTAGTTAAAAAGCACTATATTTAAATAACCCTTACAGTTTCTTGCTCTCTTAAATAGAGGATCTTTCCCACCGATGCCTTCTTTCACAATCTTCTAGCAAAGTTAAACTTCATCTTCTTCAGTCTTCCCTCCCTGCCCACATGGTTTGGTAGAACTCTGGAGAAAGAACATTGCCAATACAAGTGTATTTCTTGGTTTGCTTAAGTGTGATCCTGTGATTGTTGGTTTTTTCAAGCCAAAGGGGAATGATTGTAATCTCTCAACCTTGTCATTCATTAGATCTTATGTTATTTCAAGTAGATGACCATTGGATTGGATTTGGCCTTTTGTAAAAGCTTTATATAAATTTTCAGAAATATATCAGAAGAAACTAATATGTTTTTAAAACAGATACTAATAAAAAGGCTTTTTTATCCAGTATTCAGGATACTTATAGATTGTTAGCATAAGTTAATAAAAAGTGACTCTATGTATGTAAATAAAATAGTTTAGCTGTCAATTTCATTTGGCCCTGATGTTTTGTTTTTTGTTTTTTTTTTACGCTTTCTCCTACCTTGTAATGGCCCTGATAGTTTTACTAATTTTCTTTTTTAAAGAAATTCTTATGATGTATGTGGTCTTGCTGGTGAAGTATATATGAACCATCCATATTTCAAGGCTGTTATTAACAGTCTGGTTTAAAACATCTGGTGTTCTATAGACAATAAAAATAATAGGATGAGAATTTGCTATTGGAATGCTAACTATAATACAGAGATTTGAGTAAGTTTCCATGACTGACAGTTGATTCACTGTGTCCTCTTGAGAGTGGCATCTAGTATTTTTACGTTTTATCTTTTTCAAAATGCGATCGTCTTTTATGTTATCTTCAGAAAGGTTGGAAATATGTGTCATTTATTTCATGTCTATATTTTGCTGTCATTCAGAGGTTAGACTTTCAGAATGGAGATCCCAGGAGTAAACAAGCAACTGAAAAGCCTCTGAATATTTGATAAAGCCCTCAAAAAGCTCATTCGCTTCAGAGGCCTCTGGACCATCTCTTGAAACCATTTTATTGTTATTTTTTACACATGAGAACCTCAATTAAGTGGAAGAGTAAGCTGCTAGCAGTAGATATTTTGACAGCTGGCCATCTGAAACAGGGAGGAAATAGCAAAATGTGTGTGTGTGTGTGTAAACAAAAAGAAGATCCAGTAAACTAGAAACTAGTATAGCAGTCAAAGCCATTTAATTCATGAGGACTTGGCTCAAGAAACCAAGCATCTGGTTTTATTTCTTTCATAGACACTATGAATTATACAACTGGATTGTTTGCTCTCATTGTATTGGTTGTAAAGGAGCTCAAAGCCAAGTTCGTGGTCTACCCCAGGCAAGTGCACAGGCCTTCTCTGCATTCATTTAGGTATTAATTTCTCTCGTGGTTTTAAGATATTTTTTCTACTCTTATTTTCCTTAAGCCTGATTTCTTACATTTTTATCATGTATTATTAGTGCTTTTCCATCTTTTCTTTCCAAGTTTCCTAAATAGCAGTGAGGAATATAGTTTCACCCCAAAAGTTTTGAGAGTAAAGGTAGTATAGCTGATAACAATGTGAAACAACTGTGAAGTCCCCTTTTTAATACTTTAATATAAAAATGGATTCCCCTCCCTCAAATTTCAGGGAAAATCGATATTTCATGAAGATGCACTGTGTATATTCTATCTCCTAAAGTAGAATTGCTTATGTAGGGGTGAAATACCCACGAAGAATGCTTTAAATTGCTCATATATCACAATGCAGCGAAGTATCAACTCCCAATAAGTCCAGCACAGCTGTGGTTTCCTGCACTGTTGAAAGTGTTCATTCTGTCTTAATTGGAATGCCATAAGAAATAGTTGGCTCACATTTAGGGGCTATGTTGTATGAAAATTATTTTATCTTTCAACAGTAAAATCACAGTCATCTTGGTGAGAGGCCAGGGGACCTAAGACCACCACTCACTCTGGTGCACACATTCACATTGTGAAATGCTGGATGGAGTTGCCCACTCTTAAGTTATTTTTCTGTTCCATTTTCTTTTCATTGAGTTCATACAGTTGATTTTGAGTAAGTTGACTGCTAATAGGATGCCACTAGATTGGACCCTGCTATACATCTTTAGGGTATGCCTGCCCCAGTTTAAGAAGCACCTCTGTATTTAAAATTGTGTTACTTCAAAGGGAAAAGATTTAATTTTAACTGTACATTTCTTAACAGTGATGGCACAAGAAGTATTGCACTTGATTTCTTATGTTTCTCCTGTTATATTCATTTCACTTTCATAACAATTAAGCGTGAATGCATTTAATAATACTTCCCTTTTAGCACAGAGAAATTTTAATGCCCTTTTACAGCTTAGTACGTATTTTAGAAATGCCAACCTCATGTAAATCCATAATTTTGCTACTGATTTCAGTCTAAGACATTTGTCAGAGCTCAATAACGTCAGTGTGGTTATGTGAGACATATTGAATATTGCTTTCTGGGGGTGGTCAGGTGCTGCAACCCAAGAGCAAGGCCAGTTTTCTGTGTTCTGGGAAAGAAGAAAAGAGAATTGCCCTTCTGTCGGTCCTCTTTTCCCCTGAGTCCCATGGGGTTAGAATCTGCTCTGGCTCCTCTCATACTCTCACCCTTCTCTTCATTTTGGCCAGAAATATTTTCTGTTTCCCTGAAATTAGCTTGTATTCTAAGAGAAAGTATTTAAGAAAATTCCTATTTAAGATTGGAATTGGTTCAATTTCAGAATTATCTTTTTGCTAATGCTAAATGTTTAATTTCTTATTAAGAATAATGATTTTTTGGTTTTGAAAATTTAATTCATGTTCTTTAAATGGAGTCCAGGCAATGTGGAAAAGTACAAAGAGTAAAGCTTAAAATTATTCTAAATTCTACCAGTAGAACTAATCTTCATTAATATTATGTGAATGTCATTCCAGAGAGCATTCTCTTCACATGTATCTTAACATAAGGAAGAAAAAGTAGATGAAAGGAGAAATGAAGATAGATAGCTTATACTATTATGGAAAATACATGATATTTTTAATTAAAAACATTGTTTATCAAAAATAAGGAAATTACAAAACTTTTTTTACCATGAGAGAGACGTTGTGTATTAAAAGATCTAAGAAAAAAAATTTTAGATTAGAATTATGTTGAGATATACTTCAGTTTTATATAATATCTCTTATATTAAAGATATTTAAGCAGTACTTCTTCATTCTGTTAAAGAAATTAGTGGACTTTCTTCTATTTCTTCTTCCCTGACTCCCATTTTTCAATTATGTTATTTTATTGTTGTTCATAGCATTTACATTAAAATCTATGGACATAATTGCTGTAATTTAGTCTTAGTGTTACATTCGAATGGATTCAGTGCCTACTGAGGGCCCTTTTACCATGACTTCTCCATTCCTGAGTTCTTTATTTTGATTTGTCTCTTGTTTGGCTAAATTTCCGACAGCATGTGTTTCTCAGGAGGGTCACGCAGGTATTATGCACCAAGTTCTTTCATATCTAGTGATATGAAAGATATCTACCCTGTGCCTTGTTACACTAGAATGACATCTTGGGAGTGGGTATAGGATTCTTGAATGTACTTTCTTTCTCTCCGACTTTTGTAGTATTACTTCATAGTCTTCTGACATTGGCTGTTGCTGTGGAGAAGTCTGAAGCCAGGTTGATTTTCTTACCACTTTATAGGTAACTTTGTCTAGATCTCTGAAGTATTATTTTTACAACCAAGAAACTTGTCAGTTTTAGTCATTCACTATCAATTCTTGTTGTTGTTTGGAACACAGTGTATTCTTTCAGTGCAGATTTAGTTCTTTCATTTAAGGGGAATTTCTTGGACTGTACCTTTGAAAACTTTTCCTGTTCCATGTATTGAGTTCTCTACTTTGGGGCTAACGAGTATCCTTATATTGCAGGGATCCCTAACCTTTTTGACTCCGGGGACTGGTTTCATGGAAGACAATTTTTCCATGGACACGGTGGGAGACGGGCGAGCAGTGGATCTCTATGGACCAATACTAGTCCATGGCCTGGGGGTCGGGACCACAGTTATATTGGGTTGTCTTTTCTTCCATAATTATTATCTTCCTTCCAGTTGCTTTAATCTTTGACTTTTCACCCTAGATGCAATGCATAATTTACTTTTATTTTCCTTTTTTTTTTGTATTATTATGTTTGTATTGTTGCCATGTCTTTTCATTTTGCTAAAGTGTTAGCAGCCCTATCCAGCAATTTTATTTGCTCTGATATGGGTATTACTGAATTCCCCTGCCTGCACTTCCACAGTATTTAAGATTCAGTTGTTTTCCCCTCTAAGCTACAGTTTAAGGATTGGAGTTTTCTTGTTTTGCACGTTTTTCTATACCCTAAGGACAGGAGGTAAAGTGTATAGATATTAAAACATTATAAAGCCTCAGCAATTACAAATTATGTATTGATATGGAAAGATCCTTTAAGGAAAGAAAAGCAGGGTATAGAACAATGTGTATAAAATACTGCCATTGTGTAAAAACATTGGAAAAAAGTATGTATATAAATATATAAAAATATGTCTTTAAACATTGACTTACATATTTGCTTTACCCACCTAAAATATATCTCTGGAGTGCTAGACAAAGCATTAATCATTGGTTGCCCCTGGGTGGCAGTAGGATGGGATTAGGAGGGAGACTTTTCTCTATAGCTTTTTAGACTTCTTATATTTTAAAGAATGTGAATGAGCCACGTATTAATAAATTATGTGGACTGTTCTTTCTGTTTTGAGATATAATTGCCCTGTTCAGGATCCCTCAGCCCTGTAGGAAGTGTATCCCGTTCCTTAGGGAACGTGCATCCGTCCTCTGGCTCAGTGTGGGCCCCAGGCTTAGTAGCGGTGAGGTGGCTCCCAGTCAGTCACTCCCCCACCACACCACCGCTTTCCAGGCTCCATTTCCGTCACACTGCAGCCGGAAACCGGTGTTTCTCTCCAAATCTGGGCTTGTTAGTGAATATTCTCAGGATTTTGTTGATTTGTTAATATCACCTTTTGGGGAAGAAGAGAGGGTAGGAGTTGTGCCATCATCTTTCCTTTCTTGGCTAGCATGTTTAAAAATATATGCCATTAAGTTGTACCCATTCCTTTTGGTTGCTGCTGCTGATTTTTGTTGTTCTTGTTGTTGTTTAATGTTGTTACTTTTGATTCCGTGTATTTTGGATGTGGTTAGGGAGACTCTGATCTGATTTCATTTGTTACTATTTGGTTTAATTTCTGGCACCAACTTGGTGTTCTCCCGCCTTGCTTTGGTCTGGTCTCCATTGCCCACATATGCCTTGATGGTTGGCTCCTTCCTTGGTTGTGGCCTCCAGGTCCATCTGAACACTGTCCTCCTCTACTCCAGCCTTGCCTTGCTGGAGGACAGCAAGCCTTGCCTTTCCTGGCCAGTCATGTGTTGCTTAACGATGGGATATGTTCTGAGAAATGCGTTGTTAGGTGATTTCGTTGTGTGAGCGTCACAGAGTGTACTTACGCAAACCTAGGCAGGATAGCCTGCTACACAACTGGGCTATATGGTATAGCTATTGCTCCTAGGCTACAAACCCGATGTTGTTACTGTAGTGACTACTGTAAGCATTTGTAACCCAATGGTCTTTATGTACCTAAACAGGAAAGGTACAGTATAAAAGATAACGTGTATAGGGCACTTACCACGAATGAAGCTTACAGGACTGGAAGTTGCTCTGGGTGAGTCAGTGAGTGAAGGCCTAGGACATTACTGTGCACTGCTGCAGGCTTTATAGACACTGTGCACTTATACTACACTAAACTTATAAAAAATATTTTTTCTTCAATAATAAATTAACCTTAGTTTACTGTAACTTTTTTCTTTATAAACTTTTTAATTTTTTTAACTTTTTGACTGTTTTGTAATACCACGTAGCTTAAAATAAACATACAACTGTACAAAAATCTTTTCTTTCCTTATATTCTTATTCTATAAGCCTTTTTATATTTTTAGAGTTTTTTGCTTTTTAAGTTTTTTTGTCAAAATCTAAGGCACAAACACACATTCACCTAGGCTACACAGGGTCAGGAACATCAGCATCCCTGTCTTTCACCTCCACATCTTGTCCCACTGGAAGGTTTTCAGGAGCAATAACACGCATGGATCTGTCATCTCCTATGATGACAGTGCCTTCCCCTGGAATAACCCCTGAAGGATCTGCCTGAGGCTGTTTTGCTGTTAACTTTTTTTATATAAGTAGAAGGATTATGCTCTAAAATAATGATAAGAAGTATAGTATAGTAAACATTAACACATAAACCAGCAACACAGTCATTTGTTATCGCCATCAAGTATTAGGTACTGTGCTGTATTTTCATATATGACTGGCGGTGCAGCTGGTTTGTTTACACCAGCATCACCACAAACACATAACGCGTTGCACTCTGACATAATGACAGCTGTATCACTAGGTGATTGGAATTTTTCAGCTCCATTGTACTCTTATGGGCCTGCCATGGCATATGCAGTCTGTTGCTGATGGAAACATTGTTATGCAGTACACGGCTGTACTTAACTTTCAACCTGGTCTCGATCAGCCCCAGTAACCCCGCCCATCTGAGGGCTGCACTGGGCAGGGAGGGTTCCCATTGCTGTCCAGCTTGCAGGGCTCAGCAGTTCAGGGAGCCGTCAGCACCCTGGTTCTGGGGAAGCAAGCAACCAGTTGCCAGATCGCCTTTGTACAGCTTTGCTTCACACACACACACACACACACACACACACACAAATAGCTGTGTTTGTTTTATCTGACAGTGTTTTGCTTCAAAAATTCATTGCCCTTTTGACATAAATTCCCATAATTATTTCTCAAGTTATAGCCTTACCTTGCCAAGGATTTGCACTGCTGACAGAGATATCTTTCTGAAACCAAGAATGTGATCATGCCATTCTCCTGTTTACAAATGTTTGGTAGCCTCTCACTTTCAGGAAAAAGTCCTAAAAATAAGAGTTATGGTAAAGCAAATCATTTACAGCCCAAGAGTATAAGTTTATGAGGGATATTGTCTTTTTCACTTTTGAATGAATCTCCAGCATGGAGAACAGCACCTGGCACAGAGTAGATACTCCAAAAAAATTTGGTGAATAAAATAACAAATAATAGATGCATAGTAAATCTTTTTGGAATTAATTTTAATCTAGTGAAAGTTTACTGATGAGATTACAGAATCTCTCTTTGTCATCTGAAAACAACCAATTTAATCAACAACAACGAAAAATTTGCAGTTTGGGTTTTAACATGCTGTACCATTGTGTTCAAATAAGGAGTAATGATGGCACATAAATGCAAACACAGTAGGATTGACTGCAAGAAGTGTCAAAAAGACAAAAAGAAAGAGGATGTAGTCTGTTTTATCTGTCTATGCTTGACATCCCATAAAGATTTGTGGTAACTCCTACGTAAAACATCATAATGTAGTGTACTTCAGATTTGGCTTGAAGCTTTCTGACTATCAAGTTGAAAAGGGTGACTGAGTTATATAATTTTTATCATTGGAAAGGAACAACATTTCTTAACATTAAGTTCTAAAACAAATTTCCCATCTGGGGCTTTATATCAGGGATGTTGAGTGATTGGAGGACATTATACTGTATACCATTCTTACAGCAAATAAGGTAATAATTTTTTGACAGTTTCTTATGAAATCTACCTGATAATAACAGTAAGCCCAACTCAATGATGTCAGTTCCTTTCAGAGCTAAGATGGCATGGTCTGTCTCTGTGGCCGTCTGTTGTTCGTCTGGCTTGAATCCAAGGATAGACTTAGAGCTCCTGGCCTTCAGATGGTCCTCCTTAAATAAAGGCTCTTCTTCCTGTGGCCTTTTGACCCACAGGCATTTTGAGATTGCGCTGTCAGGCTAGGGGCTGAATTGTTTTTTGCTGGGTGACTGGTTGAGGTAGGTGCATGTGCTATAGAAACTAAGTGAGAGTTGGTCTGAATGACGTCATTTGGAGGAAATTAATGTACCCAAGTAGGCAGGTTCCCTGGATAGGAACTGTAGGAGCACCTACAGGCAGGGTGAGAAACATCTCAGTATCTGCATCGAATTAGAAAGTGTTGATCAGCTTTTTATTCACAAATTATTAAGATTTAAATTTACTGCCAAGGGTAGGCTAAAGCAGGAACCCTTTGTATATTGCTCGTGAGAATATAAATTGATAACAGAGTTTTTGGGAAGCAATTTGGCAATATAGTTCAAGCGCCTCAAAGACATTTGACCTAGTACTGCTACTTCTGGGAAAATGTCCCAAGGAAATAATTCTTTTAAAAAAGCAAAGGTCTCTTTTGTAACAACCTAGATGGAACTGGAGGCCATCCTTCTATGTGAAGTATCGCAAGAATGGAAAAACAAACACCACATGTACTCAGTGCTAAATTGGAACTAATCAATCAATACACGTGCACATATGGAAGGTAACATTCATCGGAAACCAAGGAGGTGGGAGGGGGGAGGGGAGGTGGGTAAATTCACACCTCATGGATACAGTGCACACTAACTGGGTGAAGGGCACACTTATAACTTTGACTCAAACTGTGCAAAAGCAAATTATGTAACCAAAACGTGTATACCCCTGTAATATACTGAAACTGAAAAAAAAAAGCAAAGGTCTGAGCCTCAAAAATTTGTATGTTATTTGTAATAGTTCATTTCTTCATTTATAGTATCAAGAAATTGGAGGCAATTTAAATGTCCCACAGAAGGAGAGTAAACAAATACATTCACTGAAAGGAATATCATGACTCCAGCTAAAATGTTTTGAAGAATATAAGATAGAAAATTCTTAAAGTGTTAAATGAGAAAAGCAAAATACAAAGTATATAAACAATAGAAGTTGAACAGTGTTCAAAAATATGTTTAGAAGAAAGACTGGTAGAAGATATACCAAAAGAATAAATCATTGCTTTTGAATGCAAAAACTTTTTAAGAAAAACACTCTGATAATTTTTGTTTAGCATTTTTGAAAGGAAGACAAATATAAATATTCATATTCCCCAGAAAAAAGAGTGTTTTTAAAAAGTTTTTTTAGAGATGAGGTCTCCCTCTGTCATCTAGGCTGGAGTGCAGTGGCACCATCATAGCTCACTGCAGCCTCAAACTCCTGGGCCCAAGCAGTCCTCCTGCCTCAGCCTCCCAAGTAGCTGGGACTACAAGTGCGTGCCACCACACCTGGCTAATTTTTTTCAGTTTTTAGAGACCGAGTCTTACTGTGTTACCCAGGCTAACCTCACACCATCCTCCTTGCCTCAGCCTCAAACCATCCTTCTTGCCTCAGCCTCCTGAGTTGCTGGGATTGCAGGTGTGAGCCACAAGACCTGGCGAAAAAGGGTGTTATATAGTAGAGAAAATTAATAAACCTGTGTTAAGCAGAATGACAGTTCTTCCCCTAGACCTTGCAGAGCCCTCTGTTTGGACGCTTACTAAGCATTCTGATTTTGACAACAGGAAAAAGGTACCCTGGTGAATGGCATAAAATCAGGTTTTTGAACTTGCAAGTGTTAGAAATCAGGAAGTCCGATCATAGACTTCCTAGTGTCTGTCTGCCCCCACTCTCTGACAAGATACGGCAGCAACCCTGGATCATTGCTGGGAATGTTAGCAGTCTAGCCCATTGCTTCAGTGGCCAAAGGAGAAAGAGCAAAAATAAAAGGGAAAAATCATATGTCTATGTGATGAGCTGGTAGTTGAGTTTTTAAAAAAAGGAGAAGCTGGAAATAGTGGTGGTCCTTTAAGCAGCAAATGCTTAATAATTCATTTAAGAAATCTTTTAATTCTCGGTCCTTTTTTAAAAAACTTTTTCTTATTTGAAGTGTGATCTAAGTGTATTCACTAAATGATTCACTAATTAGCTTCTTTAGCTGCATTATATAATTACATAACCAGGTTTTATACTTCACTCATACCTTTTTTTTAATAACGGCTTTGTTCAGATATAGTCCACATGCCATACAGTTCACCCACTTAGAGTGCTTAATGAGTTGCGCAAGCATGGCCACAATAAATTTTAGAACATTTTCATCACTGCAAAAAGAAATCCCATGCCCATTAGCATTCACTCCCCATATTCCCCCAATCCTCGCCCAAGGTAATCACTAATCTACTTTCTACCTCTATAGTTTTGCTTATTCTGGACATTTCATATAAATTGAATCATACAATAATATGTGGTCTTTTGTCACTGTCTTCTTTCACTCAGCATAATGTTTTCAAGATTCATTAATATTATACCATGTATCTGTACTTCAGTTTTTAAGATTATTGTTCATTACTTTTTTTTTTTTTTTGAGACAGAGTCTCATTCTGTTGCCCGGGCTAGAGTGAGTGCCTTGGCGTCAGCTTAGCTCACAGCAACCTCAAACACCTGGACTCAAGCAATCCTTCTGCCTCAGCCTCCCAAGTAGGTGGGACTACAGGCATGTGCCACCATGCCCGGCTGATTTTTTTTTCTATATATATCTTTAGTTGGCCAATTAATTTCTTTCTTTTTATAGTAGAGACGGGGTCTCACTCTTGCTCAGGCTGGTTTCGAACTCCTGACCTTGAGCGATCCGCCCGCCTCAGCCTCCCAGAGTGCTAGGATTACAGGCGTGAGCCACCGCGCCCGGCTAAGATTATTGTTCATTACTTTTTATTTATTCTAATCTTCCATTTTATGGATATATCACATTTTATTTATGTGGTATTCATCTATTGATGGATACTTTGATTATTTCCACCTTTTGCCTAATGTGAATACTGCTATGAACATGCATGTACAAGTTTTTATGTAGACATATATTTTCATTTCCTTTGGAGATACACACACACGCGCACATATACATACACATTCCTAGCAGTGGGATTGCTAGGTCATATGATAATTCTTTATTTAACCTTTGGAGGCACTGCCAGACTGTTTTCCAGAGTGGCTGCACTAGTTTACGGTACCACTAGCAATATCTGAAGTGGGGTACGGTTTCTCCACATCCTTGCCAGTAGTGGTTACTATCTGTCTTTTTGATTATAGCCATCCTAGTGGATATGAAGTATATCTCATTTTGGTTTTGATTTGCATTGCCCTAATGATGAATGATGTTGAGCATCTTTTCATGTACTTATTGGCCGTTTGTGTATCTTCTTTGGAGAAATGCCTGTTGACATTCTTTGCCCATTTTTAATTGGTTATTTGTCTTTTTATTGTTGAACTGTAAGTTCTTTATATATTTTGGATATAAGTTCCGTATCATATATGATTTGCAGATATTTTCTCCTATCTGTGGATTATCTTTTCACTTCCTTGATGGTGTCCTTTGAAGCACAGAAATTTTTAATTTTGATAAAGTTCAACTTATTTATTTAATGTTGTGCTTTTAGTGTCATATCTAATAAATCATTGCCTAATCCACGGTCACAAGATTTACACCTATGTTTTCTTCTAAGAGTTGTATGGTTGTAGCTCTTATAATTAGGTCTTTGATCCATTTTGAGTTAATTTTTATATATAGTGTGAGAAAGTGATCCAATTCCATTCTTTTACATGTGACTATCCAATTGTCCTAGCATCATTTGCTGAAAAGACAGTTTTTCCATTGAATTGTCTTGGCATACTTGTTGAGAATCTATTGACTGTAAATGTTAGGCTTTATTTTTGGACTCTCAGTCTATTCCATTGGTCTTTTATGTTCATACATTTATATTTTTCTTTCATCCTTTCATTCACTTTGCTAAGATTTATTGGGTACCTCTAGATGCCAAGAATTGTGCTTGACATATCCAGGCTATTTGCTTTTGGGAACCAAACTATCCCCCTCCAAAGCCCAAATTTTCTTTAAGAAACCCCTTCTACTAGGATATAACATCTCTTCATCTTAATGAGGTATAAAGTGATTTTTCTCTTCTAGCTGAACCGTAGAGGCAATTGTAGATCTATCTGACTCATACATGGTCTTTTGGCAAGTTATAGTTTGTCCAACTGTATGAATATTCAGAAGTCCAAGTACATTTGGAGGGCTTGGAAGAATGAAAATTGGTCTGGGCTAGTCCAGTGAGATGAGATTAGTTTTAAAGTGAAAGAAGGATCTACAGCCATGATTACCAGGTGTGGAGTGGCCCATGTGCAACTTGAGAGGCCCAGGAAGGTGGTAAATCTAGTTGCTGGCAGCAGAAAGGCCAGAGAAAAGTGGAATGCCTGCTGGATTGAATACTGTTGTCAAATTCTGCTTCCAGAGTTTATTTTAGTAGCAGTTCCTTGCCAGTGTAAAGTTATAAAGAAAAAATTATGTTTACAGATTACGGCTTATTGCTGAGTTCAAGATTAGTTAAAGGAGGCAAGAATTCTATATAATGGTAGTAGCTCATCTCTAGGTAGGAATTATAGTTGCAGGAATTGAAGGGATAGGCCAAAGAAATGTAAACTTAGCAGAATTGGATGATTATCAAAAGTAATTAAAGGCGATTCCAGTGTTATAACTTGAGGACATTGGGAGGACATTTGTACCAGCACTTGTAATGAACAAGGTGGACAGAAACAGGTTTAAAGATAACCTTTGATTTCACTATGCTTATTGGCAAAATATTCAAGTAGATTCTAAAAGATACCCAATTTAACCATTAGATAATATATCAAGTCTGATATCCAAGAGCTTCTAATATTCATTAGACACAAATAGGATTGATTGCCCATCTATTGTTGTCACCTGTTTGTATTGAAACGCATATTGTAAAATGACCTCTTACCTGTTAATGTCTAATTTTAAATGTTAGGTAGTGTTTTTGTTTTCTCCATTTATTTAACAAGTGTAAAAATACTTGGTCATTGGTTTTGAAAGGCTTAAGAAAGGTACTTGGTTTGGTAGTGCCATTAACAATATTATTGTTTTGAGGGAGGAAAAAAGTATTTAATACTGACTGCATTGAAAAACTTAGTTTGTATAGCAATATAGATAAGTTTCAGTTGCTCAAGATGGTTTTGTCTCTAAATACTTAAATGCAAATGTTTTAGAAAATGTATTATATGTTAAAACTTAATACTGTACATTTATTTATCCATCCTAAAATTTCTTTCAGGAATTGTTCCATCTTCTGTTGTCCTGACTTCTTTCCAGGTGATGTCAAGAGTTTTTTTAATATGGGCAGTGACACATAGCGTCAAAGAGGTAAGTGTTTATAACAGACTAAAATAAAATAATATTAGCACTAACAAACACTAGTCAACTTTCTTTTTCACGTTTGTTGAGGCTAAAGACAGAACTCCAGGTCGTATCAATATAGCTGAAATAAAGTTCACATTCACTGTAGGAGTGGGGTTAATAGTGGGAAACATACTTCAAATATGCAGTGTTGCTAAAGAGAAGACTGATGAAATGGTACGGTCCTGTGATCTTAGTTCTCATGAAGGTTTGGATGGTATGGATGTGGTCTGCACCTCAGTTATATTTTTCTAGTATCTTGTTTGTATCCAGCACATTAAACTCTAGGCATCTGCATCCTCGCAGTGGGAATGGGAGACACTGATTCATCCTTAGAGCAGTTCGATTCTTATGGACCAGGAGAAACAAACTTATTTCTACCCAGCCTACCAGGACAAATGGAATTGCCAAATGTACTGAGTCTAGCAGTTCTGAGAGATCAGTGCTCCGACAGGGGCTTAGAGTGGTAGATACCTAGGCAGGCCCAGGGACACTCATTGCAAGAATTTGATGACAAAAGCCATCATCACCATGGGTGTGAATTTGCAACTAAGCTTTCATTTTTTGGAGGGGGGTTGTTTTCTGCTTTTTCAAAGTCAATTTTTTCTAATATCACCTTGAGGTACAGTACTTGTAGTCACAAGAAGGATTCATTTTTCAACTGTCTAGTCTATTAGCATTATTTTGGCATTCTTTTTCCTCTATTCTTCTGAAATCCCTGTCTAAACATTTTGTTTTTCAGTATTTATTTTGACAGTTTTGTTTGTATTTCACCTAATGAGGGTTTTTTTTAACCTTTTTATTGGTGTGTGATAAATATCCAGAAAAGTATACATAGCTAGTGAGTTTTTAGCCAAAGTTTAATAAACTTTGGTTAATAAGCTATTATTTTTGTTATTAATATATTTGCATGGAATTTGCAGATCCATGTGCTTTTTTTTAAAAAGATCTATCATACTTCTTGAAAAAGTCTAATTTCCCATGCAGAAAAAATGTAAAATAATTCTGTGCCCTTTTTAGTGATTATATTTATTTAAAAAAAAAGAGTTTAAAACAGGCAAATAAATTCTAATATAGCATATTTGCCTTTGTTCTCACTCTTAATTATTTATGGAGTTAGGAAAGTTATTTTAAAATACCGCGTCATCTCTTCATTTATTTCAAAGTCCTTTCTATAAATTGTCATTTTTAACCTATGTAGTAGTCCCCCCTTATCTGAGTGGGATACATTACAAGACCCCCAGTAGATGCCTGAAGCTGCAGATAGTATGCAACCTGTCTTCCACCCACAAATTTAATGTCCTTTCCGTCTTAACTAAGCATTTATCTTGCATTGTGGCCACACCTTTTGCAGTTTGAAGTGCAACAGCAAAATTAGCACAAATTTCTTTTCCTTCTTCACAATTTCACGAATAGGAAATTCATTCTTAACTGTAGATCTTAGCAACCTCAGCATACAATTTGTTTACTTTCCTTATTAAGTGGAGAATTTTTACCTGTTCACTTAAAGGAAACCCTTTATGGTTCCTCTTTGGCATATCTGAATTGCCAGCATCACTGCACTTGAGTTTTGGGGCCACTATTTAAGTAAAACAAGTGTTGCTTGAACTCAGGATTTGCTAGCTGATAACTGGTAACTAGGTGACGTACACAGCATGGATACACTGGACTTAGGGAGGATTCACATCCCTGCTGGCACAGAGCAGGGCAATGTGAGATTTCATCAAGCTACTCAGAATAGCGCCCAATTTAAAACTTATGAATTGTTTATTTCTGGAATTTTCCATTTAATATTTTCAGACCAAGGCTGACCAGTGATAACAGAATCAAAAGCCCAGATAAAGGAGAACTACTGTATTTCTTCTTCTCTTACTTTTGTGTATATTGTTTTTCCTTTTCATTTTAACCAACTCATAACTTTATCTTACATTGGTTTCCAGTAACCTAAAACTTCTTCCTAGTAGTAACTCATTTATATTCTTAAATAGGCAATTATGTACTTTCAATAATTAAATGGTAGGTACATGAAGTCAAAATATTGTTGACTATGGAGTGTTCAGTCATGCTGCCAATATAGTCAGATATTGATTGTCCAGGTGCTAATGCCCCAGCTGACAGATTATCCATAGCCTCGCTTCTCCTCTTCCCTCCTGTTTCAGTGACCACCTCTTATGAGCACTTCTGCCAGAGGGGTAGACAGGCATATCAAACATGCTTACAATTCAAAGCAGATAGTTCTGTTAGTCAATTTGCTGTTAGCAACATTTGCCAGGATTTCCTGGGAAGATCACTGAGACAGGTTGGCTTAAAAAGCTCTTAGTATCTGAGGATTACAGGTCCCTGGGCCTGGCCGTCATCCTCAGTGACCACGCTGCCTGCCAGATGTATAGACTCAACATGTACCAGATGGGGTCACATACATTATCACATTTTAGCTGTACAGTAATTTAGATTATATATGCATTACGTTTGCATATTTAAAATTGTTTCTCTGCAACCAAAGTGGTCCAGTTTCTGATAACATTAACATTTTCTGCAGAATGTAGTGCGATAAATTTTATTGTCTTTCTGTCACCTCTTGGGTCCTTGTTTTTACATATAGCCTATTGATTAGTTGACTTCCTGGTTTCTCATGTCAGTAGGGTTCGATATTTCTGCTGTTCTGGGATCAGGTTCTTTTCTCCTCATTCCCCTTTTGTTTGAATAAAATTCACTGATTTTGTTTAGAGCAGGAGATTCCCTCTCTGGCCCTGCCCAAGTCTGTGACAGCTAACTTGAAAAGCCTGTTGCTGTGGTACTTCAGGGGCCAGTCTGGTTGCTGTCACCTGTTCCTCAGCCCCTCCCTTGGCCAAATGCTATTTTTCCTGCCTTAGTGTTTTATATTAGCTGTAAGTCAATTTGTTCTGTACAACATTACAGACGACTTATGTTCTGTTTCCTGAAGCATCTTAAAAATATCTTTATTTTCCTTATATTCAGCTCTGCTTACTCTAATGGTGAGAATCATATAACTAATGCATAAGGAAACTGACCTCAGAAGTAACTGCTTAATAAAATATATCTCAGATTCTCCTAGTGATGTTTGAGTTCTTTTCATGCTGTGATCATTTCTCAGTTTCTTTTTACATCAGATTCCCCTCTAAAGTGGACAAGAATTCTTCATTTTCATCACATTACATTTGGATTTGGGCTTCTGTTTCACCCTCTCTGACCTGCTCCTGTTTTCTATGCACGTTTCCCTTGTTTCCCTGTAACTGTACGTGAGGCCCTGAGGAGTAACCTTATACCTTTTAAGATCAGACTCTACTTTTTTCACATATGAGGTGAAAAGGCCCGATAGGACCTGCATCCTCACTTGTCATTTTAGTTTCTGCCCCATGGAATGCTAGTCACATAAATGTCGTCATGTACATTGTGAACCTAAAACATGATCAGATGGCTTTCCACCCATCAGCTAGGGTTACACCTTGATCAGCAGGATATTAAGGAAAAAATTGTGGTCTCTGTTCTCAAAAACTTTTTCTTATTCTAATAGAGCAAATAACTTTTTTCCTTTTATTTTTTATTTTATTTTATTTTTTCTTCCTTCATGCGCAATCTTGGGCAGGAACTTTTTCCCTTTAAAGAGACCATATATATGAACAAAGAAGAGCTCTGGCCGAACAACAAGCTGGGGGTGGGTAGGGAGGTGGGGAGTGGGGATACAGGAGGGAAGCCATAGCTCAGGTCTGCTCGTTTCCTGTCTGGGTTGTCCCGGCTCTCCCAGCCCTGAACTGGCTCCTTCCCCAACCTTAGCCGGGCTGGCCACGGCTGGCATTTGCTCCCTTAGCCCTCTGTTTGTGTTTGTATCTTTGTCTCCTTGTTGAACTGAGACAGGATTGGCATTTTTCAAAACAAACTGCAGTGGGAAATGCCACCTTCTGTCCCTCACCATGACTCCCCTTCAGAAACAGGGAAGTTCATAGGGCACCTGTCCTTCTTTGTCCATAAGTAGCGACAAAGCCCCACATTCCTGAACATTTAAGTAGGCCATTGTTCTGTAATTTCCTGCCCCAACCCCTTTTGAAGAAGCCACCCCAAATCCTCTCCTGAGTTCTTAGTGTGAGATCTTGTGTTTGTGGAGCAGAAGTCATAGCTCACCTCCCTGGGCAGTAGTTGAAGAGGTTGCTGGGCTCTCACTGTGGCTGTAGCCCGAGTGCAGTGAAGAACCTCTGTACTTTACAAGGGGTAATTTGCATAAAATAAAACTATACCCCGGAGCACTGAGCCTTCTCTCTTGTCCTCCTCGCCCTTTGCCAGCATTGGAGGAAAGGATGTTTTCCCACATTCTTCTGGAATGTTCTGTGAGTTCTCCTAATTTCACCAGTCTGCTGTGTCCCACCTCCTGGCATGCTGCTGGGTGAGTGATACTTCATCTACCATTCTCACTCATCAGCTTGTCAACAAGATGCTTACAGAACTCTTGTCATCAGTGTTTAAGAAAGTTTCCTGTAATTGCAGTGGTTTTTGTTTGTTTGATGTGTTGTAGTTTACAGAGGCTTTATTAAAGTACATTATGACAACTCACTCTTCTTTTTTTTTTTTTTTTTGAGACAGAGTCTCACTCTGTCCCCTGGGCTAGAGTGCCATAGCGTCAGCCTAGCTCATAGCAACCTCAAACTCCTGGGCTCAAGTAATCCTACTGCCTCAGCCTCCTGAGTAGCTGGGACTACAGGCATGTGCGACCATGCCCAGCTAATTTTTTTTATATATATTTTTTCAGTTGGCCAATTAATTTATTTCTATTTTTGGTAGAGATGGGGTCTCGCTCTTGCTCAGGCTGGTTTCGAACTCCTGACCTTGAACGATCCGCCCACCTCGGCCTCCCAGAGTGCTAGGATTACAGGCGTGAGCCACCGCTCCCAGCCGACAACTCACTCTTGACAACCATCCCTTGAGGTAGATTGTAGCCTCCATTTAGAGTTTCGAAGCTGGACAGGCAAAGTGACTGTCACACACCCAACAAATGGCAACCTGGGTTCTGGATCCAGGGTCTTTCCACTGCATCAGGGCTGCCGCCTTCTCACATTTTGAAAACTTGACATAAACACATCCTTATTTTTGTTGTGCTGACTTTTCCTGCTCTTCCATGGAGTGAAAACCCCTGCCTCAGATCAAGAGGGGCTTTTCCTCTTTAACAGCGCCGTCATGCCACATGCATACTGAGATCCGATCCTCTTGTTCCATCATTCATGCATCAGGTGCACACATCATGGGCCCTGGGTGCATATCTGCCACACTTTGCTTCTCTGTTTTTTTACTGCTCAAGTGGCTCTGATGAATCGCTCCAATTAATTCGCCTTCTCCTTGAAAGTTCCAAGACTGTTTTTCAAATTAGGATTTATAGACTATTTGGACCAAAATTACCCAGAGAGCTTATTAAAAACACACATTCCAGGACCCACCCCACACTTGATACGGAATGTCTGGGAATAGGGCCAGGGAATCTGCATTTTTATTAGGCTCCTCAGATAATTTCATGCATTCCAAGGTCTGAGAAATGATCTAAGATACCTCTATGTTGTGCTGTGATTTGTGTTTGACCTTCTCTTCTGGATTTCACTTCTTACTTTACTTGAAGCCTAACCAAATCTCAGCATCTCCTAAGCTCAAGCGCTGTTATTTCATTCTTGAGGAATGAAAGTCTCAGAGTTCCCTTAAACTGCTAAGTAAAGTGACGTGGAGTTTCTGGTGCCTTCTCTAAAATCCAGCTGATGACTAGGTAAGGGGAGGCTTGAGCAGCCCCCTTACAGCAGAGAAAGATCTGAAATCACTACACTGAAGAACCAGGTCGTTTCCATCTGAGGAAATACTGTGCCAGCATCTCTTCCTGGGATTTCTCATCAAATGTCACCTAGCCTGGACAGTTTTATTATCTTCTAGGTAATTATAACTCAGTATTCTAGAACCTGGAGGCTTAGCACCCATAAGTTAGGTGAGGGGTTGATGAGTTTTGGCTTTGACATTTACCTTGTGACTTACAACAAAGCACATGAACTTTCTGAGCCTTGTTTTTCTCATCTATAAAATGATAATGGTAATATCTGCCCCGCCTGTGATGTAACAGAGTTCTCATGAAGATCAAATGAGGGAACTATCTGAAAACAAGGTAGCAATATTTAGAAAGATCTTTTGCATGCAGTTTTTCACTGAGCAGCTTCTGGAATCCCTTACGAAGTAGCAAACAACTGCTCTGGGAAGGAATGCCACTTCCTTCATAGGTGGAACACAATTTTTTGTCTTCCTCTTTTCCTCCTCTTTTTCACTCTTGTGGAAGCTAAAATTCTGGATAAATTAATATCCTAAGTCCCACACTCCTGTGCCTGCTTGGTTGCATTACAGTGTTTCTCTCTGCTGGGTTCTGCAGCTGGGTGCACAGTGTGCTAGTGTTCTCTCCCACCTCTGGAGGCTGCTCCTGGTACCTTCTTTCCCCTGGCTGCACATGCTCCCTGTTGTCCCTGATGGCTGTGCTTTGCCTTTCCCAGCATACACCACCCATGAGCATGGTGTCGTGGAAAGGCAGAAAGGGCAGCTTCTTGTCCCCATCGTTCAGACAAGTAGATGAGATGCTTTGGGGACACATTATTTCCTCCTCAAGTTCTGTTCTTAGACCAGAAGCCATGCCACCCTGTCTTCTAGCCCCAGTGCCCCTTCCACGGTGACATCCCAATTCAGGTAGCAAAGGCCACTGAGATACATCCAGTATCCTCTGGTCCTCCTGAAAGCTGAATGTCTAAAATTCTCCACCCTATTCCGTCTATTCCTTACTTTCTATTTTAAATATTTCTGTAGGTGGGTTTGCATCACTTTCACTTTTAAAATTAGCACCTCTCTTAAAGGTAAGAAAACCTCATTATTTGATTGTTAATCAGACGGTGTCAAACTTTAGACAGCTCCTAGACAAATGCAGCAGTACTTTAATGCTATTTCTACTTAAAGATTGTTTTACTTATAGCTCGATGGGTCCTTTTGCCCAGGTGATTTGGGCAAAATCAGAATGTATCTTTCTCTGTGTTTTTCTTCCTGCCCCTTCCCAACAGTTTTCTGTACTGTGTGTAAAGATTCTATTTCAAAATATAGAAAAATACTTAGATACTTGACGTTCGTTGTAGGTTCACTTCTGCCATCTATGGTGCATCTTTCTCCCACTGTCCTAGTCCCCCCGTTTTCTTTCAATCCCTTGAAAAAATTCTACTAGGACTCATTTGTTGTTGAAAATATGACATCCTCTGGTGATAATTATTAATAAGTCAGTTAAGTATAAGAAGTGTAAAAAAAAAAACCCATGGAAGCCGACATTACCACACTTCATACAGAACACAGCCCTGTTTGTCAGTCACTAGTTGAATAGGTTCCAGGCTCAGCAAAATCAGGACGTTGTTTAACTGGCCTTTAGCATTCATCTTTTTCTGCTCTGGGCTCTCCTCCATTGCATCCTGCACCCTCCTCCCGTGGTGACTCTGCCCCACAAACACCCCCACACTGTGGCTCTTCAGGGCATTTTCTTTTGCTCTCTCACCCCAATGGCTAAAACCTGACATGCACCATTCCCAGTCTTCAGTTCCGGCCCGAGAAGGGGAAGATACACTAGACAAAACCCGCAGAAGTCTGCACAGTTATCTTCATGTTGGGAGCTCTCACTCAGGACAAGGAAAGGCCAGATCTCAACCTGCCAACCCTGGAGAAAAGTGTCCTCTGGGGCCCGGTGCTGTTCCTGCCCCAGCTGGCCCTGTTCCTGTCGGGCTGCAGCGCTGGGTGCCTTCTTCCTTTCTCTCTGCCCCAGGACTTCCAGATTTTAGGCTTTTCTGTACATTTTGCATTTTAGTCTTCTAAAATATCATACTACTCTCCCTCCCATTTAGTTTATGCTCTCGGTGTATCATTGGGGTCTCTTGTACATTGCTCCTATTTTCAATAATGAAATTTTTGACAAGCTTATTGTTGGAACTCATCCTCTTCAAGCATAAAATGTGTCTATACTATTGGGTGGTATCTGTAATATATTGCTGGTACTTCCCAATAGCAGGAAGCCTGTTTAGAGCTGAATCTGGCTACTTTGGAGTCCTGGGATTAACAAAGATTCTTGACTGTCGACATTAAGAAACTGTCATAGAAAAGGAATGAAAGTGAAGAAAGAAAAAAAATTGTTACCTTGGGCTTAAAATAGTAGTTTCCCAAATAAGCACATGAGATTTACAGGCTGGAGCCTGAGTGGTTTCAGCTTTAGTTATATGTCATCAGCTTGAATTAATGAGTAACGTGGGGAAACAAAGCTCTGTGGCATAGAACTGTGCTGTCAAGTGGTATCATCAGTGGAGAGTCAGCAGTAAGTGATTCTGACATTCAGACTAGCTTTCATCCGTGGGTTCAAAGTGAAATGAATTAAGATGCTTCTTTAGACTGTTTAAAGCCAAAAAAAAAGTAACTTTTAGTTTAGTACTATAGAGTGATGGAAAGATGTTGGTTACCAACATTTTTCTTCTGGATTTCTTTGGGGTATTTCCTTTATCCCTGTCCAGTCCGATAGAACTTTCCTCCATGGTGGAAATGTTCTGTATTTCTGTGTTCGTCAACACTCCTAGCCGTATGTGAACACATTGAACACTTGAAATGTGGTTAATGTGACTGAGCAGCTGAATTTCTATTTAATATGTTATTTTAAAAAGCTGCGTGAGCCTGGCAGCTAGCCTACTGGACACTGCAGCTCTAGGTATATCGTTATTTACCATTCTCTCGATTTTTGTCAGTTCAGTTTTCATATATTGTATCTCATATCTGTGTGTGAATGGCTGTATAATTTTTTATAAGGCGGCCAAAGAAAAATGGATAAAGTATCCTTGGTATACTGTATTCTTGAAGTCAAGGGATTTCTTTTTAGTTCCCTAGATTAAATTGTCACGAAAATCCCGATTGTGGGTATGGGAAATGGTGTTGGTGTTGTTCCCCGCACCACTGCGGAGGTGGCAGTGGGTCAGATGCGAGTCCACTGGGTCAGGAGCTGTGCGGGCCTCGTGCCTCAGAGGCCACAGCTCGGCCTCGGCAGTGCGTTCGCCATGACACCATGGCCCACGTTTGCCCTGTTGGAAGCCATTCCACATGCCTTTTCTCCCCTGTTTGAGTTAAAAGATGCCACCAGAGTGCAGTCAGCACTGTTATCCCGCTGCACTTGAAGCTTCTCCCTTCACACTGCACAGGGGAGGTGATTGGCAGGCATCGTGAGCCTTGTTAAGATATGTCAGCAAAGCCAAGAAAAGTTCACAGTTACTACCTGTAAACTGCTTTTAAGTAGGTGTGCTCCACAGTACAACAGAGGCATTTTTAAGCACTGGTTAATATTCATTTGAAAACTTTTAATATGTGGGAGGCAGAACTATCTTTTATTACCTGCTTCTTTGCCAAAGTGGTAGTCCTTTATATACTGTAGCTTTCTCAAAATAAATTTATTTTGAAGCACGAGTATCAGATAGTTTAGTTAAAAATACATAAACCTGAGAAGAATACCAGTACCTTCCACCTCCTGATAGTCCTGCACAATGAACGCAGTCAGGTGACTAACTGGTCTCATTGGGAATCTTAAAGACCACAGGGGAACGTGAAGAAGTATCCCCATCCCCCACTCTTATGAAATATAAAGTATATTTTTGTTTCTTAAGAGAAGAGAGTTTAGTAATCTTTTTTACTTACCCATATCAAGAAGCCCTGTAGTCAAAGTTCTCACTGCGAGCTGTGACGTATCACAGAAAAAATAAAGCATGTTACTAAGCTGTCTGCATTTTCCAGAGAGAGGACCCCTTTCGAGTCTGGAGTAAAACCATGGTGCACTTCTGGAATTTGTAAGCTGTGACTTGCTACACCTGTGTGGGTGTGGGTGTGTGCATGCTGAGGGCATGCGCTGCGTTGTAGAAGGGAAGGAGAACTAACAATTAGACTTGATACACTGAAGAGTTTTAACTCTTGTTTTCTTCAAAAAAACTAATTATTAGGCTGGATACATTGAAGAGTTTTAACTTTTGTTTTCTCCAGATTGCCCTCATAAATGTTTGTTTTTAACAAGACAAGTTTTGGCGTTTTCTCCCTCTTACCTCATTGTGCCTGGGCTTATTACCAGAATAACTCAAAACTTGAAAAGTGTGCGACTCTTTTGCCTTCTGCATTGGTGCTGCCTTGTTGGAAGGAATCTTTCGTCAAGGTCATAGCCTCAAAGAAAAAATATGTTCTGATCCTCAAGTGTAGAACTAATCAAATTTTTTAAAATAGAGTGTTGAGCATTCCATTAATCAAATTTTTAAGTAGCACTTTACGGTTTTTCAAACTTTAGAGTTTTTCAAATATGATGTTACATTTCTATAGCACTTTACCATCTGTAGCTGAGGTTATCAACTGTCAGCAGAGGTCTGTCTCACCGATTGGTTTAAAAAGAAAGTTCAGCCACATGCAGTAGCTCACACCTGTAATCCTAGCACTCTGGGAGGCCGAGGCGGGAGGATCACTTGAGCTCAGGAGTTAGAGACCAGCCTGAGCAAGAGCGAGACTGCGTCTCTACTAAAAAAACAGGAAAAATTAGCTGGGTCTGGTGGTGTATAGCTGTAGTCCCAGCTACTCAGGAGGCTGAGGCAGGAGGATCGCTGGAGCCCAGGAGTTTGAGGTTGCTGTGAGCTAGGCTGATGCCATAGCACTGTAGCCCACGTGACAGAGTGAGACTCTGTCTCAAAAAAAACAAAAGGAAAAGAAAAAAAAACCATGGTGACTGGAGAGTGCACGCCCTTTATCTCACACAAGCAATCGGTGTGCACCTCAGGTAGTGATTGACAGATAGGTCCAATGTTACAAAGTCTAAATTTTTTAAGCAAGGCAGAAATCAAAAAAATAAAATAAAAAGGCAAAAATCCAGAGTTTTTAAATGCGACATCTCTCAGTTTTTAAAAACTGGTTCGGTTATTTTTAAAGTACTATATAAGCCCAAACAAAATATCTTTGGTCCAGGACCATCGGTCAGCATTTTGATATTTCTGCTCCAGGAGATGATGGTCATAGCCTTTATTTTTATTTTCTCTTTTGAAATGTTTGCAATTATTATACTTTCATAGAACCATGACATTTCACAAAATATATTGTCAATTTCATGTTCTTTTGACATTTCAGTTACATTTCCAACAATGATAAATCCTATCCCCTCTGGAGTGTTGGGCAGGCACACTGGGGTACTGCATTTGGAGATTTGGGGGAGACTATGGGGTGGGTATACCCTGGCTCTTCCCCAGGGGCCACAGTAACCAACAGGTGGGAATATTGTTCTCCGGGCTGTCATTGCTGCAGTTAATCCTATCACTTCATAGGCTACTTAGGCTAGATTAGATATATATGATCAAGGTTGGGATTAAATACAACCCTGTTCCAATGCAGTCCCCGTGCTTGAGTTGGGTCAAAGGTGATAGTTGTATGAAGGCTTTTCAGTCAATAACATGCTCTTTCGAGGTGAGCTAATCAAACAGGACTAAGGAAGAATATTGGTAAAAGCCAGCAGCTGGTGAGATCCTTAGACATCCCAGTGTGGGTAGATGTATGTTAACCTTCAAGCAGAGGGAGAGATGGCATCTTTTAAATAATACCTAAGCAACAAAAAACAAAACAACAACAACACAGAACATTTTCTTGGTAATTAGCCTAAGAGGTAGCATTGTACGGAGTCCCAGTAATGACTAGCATAGACAGTAGGAACTCAATTAATATGTTTTGAATTGAATTTTTCCTTTCATGGAATAATGGCAAGCACTTTGCTAAACACCTGATATGTCTCTCTAATCCTACAACACCTGTGCAAAGGCACATATCTCCAGTTTACAAAAGAGGGCTCAGAGAGAAGTAACTTGGCCCCAGGACATGCAGCCAGGAAGTCTGGAGGTCTGTTTGATTCCATAGTTGCACTTGATTGGAAAAAAGGCTAGTTGTAGTGATTAGCTAGGTTACTTGAAGTACCTGCCACCGTTCCTTCATGTTCCCCACAAAATGGGCTAGACACATAGTAAGCATTAGCGTTGGACTAAGGGGAACATTTTAGCATTCATCTCTGCATGTCTGTCTTTGTCATAAATGCAGAATTGATCATGCGTTGCTTGTTGACTGCATGCCTATACATTTTTCTCATTGCATGTTCAGAAAAGTTTATTTCATGACCAAGAGTTGTTTTTAACGAGGCCATTCACATCAAAAAGTAGTCCTCAGTTATTGTGTTGTAATGGCAAGAACTTTTTAACCAGTTTTCTTTGTCACTATAGGTTTTGAAAAAAAAACTATGTAGGCCAGGCACAGTGGCTTTTGCCTGTAATCCTAGTACTTTGGGCAGGAGGATTGCTTGAGTTCAGGACTTCAAGACTAGCATGAGCAAGACCCCATCTCTATAAAAAATAGAAAAATTAGCCAGGAGGTTGGAGGATCACTTGAGCCAAGGAATTTGAGGTTGCAGTGAGCTATGATGATACCACTGCACTCTAGCTGGGGCAGCAGAGCAAGACCTTGTCTCAAAAAAAAAAAAAGTAGATAGTTGCACATTTTTCTCTCCTTTAAAGGGGAACAATATTAATATTTTTATAACTTACAGTTTTCATTTAAAAAAGAATAATATTTTCTGGTTTGTTTACCAAGTACCCTATAGTGGATTTTTAAATAATACCAAATCATAAAGAATACTTAATACATAAAATGTTATGTAAAAAGACTAATACTAATCCAGAATCTTTTTTTTTAGAGACAGGGTCTCGCTATGTCACCCAAGTGAGGCGGCAGTGGTACAGTCATAGTTCACTATAGCCTCGGATTCCTGGACTCAAGCGATCCTTCTGCCTCAGCGTCCTAAGTAGCTAGAACTACAGGCACACTCCTCCATGTCTGGCTAATTTTTAAATTTTTGTAGAGATGGGGGTCTCGCTATGTTGCCCAGGCTTGTCTCGAACTCCTGGCCTCAAGCCATCGTTGCAGCCTCCCAAAGTGCTAGGATAACATGCATGAACCACCACAACTGGCCTAAACACATGACATCAATATTTATTACATTTCAGTGTCTTATCAAGGATGAAATTCCTTTTAAATAGATAAGTAAATGCATTGCATTTTCGTTCAAAAAAGTTTAATCAAGTTAGAGAAAGAACCGAGTTGTCCTATTTTCCAGCCCAGCCCCTCGGTTGACTCGCCAGCCAGGCACCAGTGCTGTGGCACTCCGCACCCAAGGCTGTTCCAGCCAAGTGAGAGAACATGCAGGCTCAGACTGCAAATGGGTCACCACTTGTGATTTCTTTATTCTTATTCATTCAACAGATATGTATTCAGCATCGTCTGTGCTCCGGGTATCATGCTAAGCACTAAGATCCATAAGGAAATGAGAAACATGGTTGCTGCCCTCACGGGGCTTCCAGTAGGATCAAGCAGACAGCAAACACCATATAGATGGATAACTTACAAGGCAGAGGGAGGACAGAGTGCCATAACACTTGTCATCCTCAGTTGCCCCCAGTTGAGAGCTGTTTGAGCCTGTTGAGGTACCTGAGGAGCTGTGCCACTCTCCAGGCCCAGCTGTTCTCCTCCTGGGGTAGTCAGTGAGCTAACACATGCAAAACACTGAGAACAGTGCCTAGCACTTAGTAAGTGCTCAGTAAGTGTTAGTTACACATTAGCTATAAAGTAACCTTTTTACAAGTTTATCATTTTCTCTATTTCCAGAAATAGACAAATTTCTATATAACTGTTTTGAAGTTTTTTCTGTGTCCTGAGGTTTATTACAGAGATATAATTGACTTTTCACATTGAAATGGATATGTTCTTTACACTTACTGAAACGGTTTCACAGTTAGCTGGTGAAAATTTACGCATAATTACTTTTATCATACTTAAGAAATAATTAGCCGTGCTAATGGGAACTATCATTATCTTAATCATTATCCTAATCCAAAGCATTTATTAAGAATTTGATTTTGTCTTCTAACTAAGCTAGCCCTTCTTCAAAGCAAATTTGTGGGCTTTCCGCTCAGGGTCTGTACAGTCTAAGACAATGATAATGTGGACTCAAGTTGAAGGTCAGCATTAAATCTGTTACTCCTTCTCAAGTTGCATTCTCTTAGTGTGCTGCCCCTACTGGTAGGTTTTGTTGTAAATGTTGTTGTGTCTTTCTTGTAGTTACATTGCTGGCCTCTTCCAGCAGACTCTTAGGCCTCACATCTGCAACAACATATCTAGACACCAAGTGATAGTTGTGTTTGCTTCTGATTGTATCCCCAAAGTAGTTGCTTAGTATTTGGATGATTTTTTGTTAAATAATTTATTTTGCAATAATTTCATACTTACAGAAAAGTTGCCAGAACAGTACAAAGAACTCCCATATTCCCTTTACTGAGATTCCCCAAGTATTGGCATTTTGCTGCATTTGTTTGATTGCCTAGTCTCTCTGTGTTCATATGTGCATTATCATTTGCCTTTTTCTGAACCTTGAAGATAAGCTGTATGTCATATGTCCCGTCAGCCCTAAGTACTTACGTAGACATTTTAAACACACTCCTGTATCACCTGCATAGAACCCTCCAGATCAGGAAATGAACCTTGATACAACGCTACCGTCTAGTCCACAGGCCTCATTCAAACTTCACTAACTGTCCAAACAATGTCCTTTTTTTCCATTCTGGAATGACAATAATCAGCATCTTCCATGCTCCAGGTGAGTGCCAGGTACTGGGGTACATGGGAGAAGGAGACACATGGCTGCTGCGGTATTCCTTCTGCTTACATGTTTCCTTGTCAGGTCTCTCCAGACTCCTTTGGTCTGTAAGACGTCCTCAGTCTTGCCTGGTTCCTCCTGTCCTCATGTCAGTTTTAAAGCATGCAGGCCTTAAGTTCTATAGGGTGACCCTATAGATCCAGTAACCTAGATCCAGTCAACGTCCCTCATAACCAGTCCAAGCCATGCATCCTTGGCAGGAATAGTGCAGAAATGATGCCATGCTCAGGTCATGCCTTGACTACCCTTCCCACCCCTGGTGACATTGATCTCAATCACCTGCTCCTGTCAGCATCTCCCAGGTTGCTCTGCCTTAATTTACCATTTCCCTCTTTTCATGAATTAGTATTTTGTGTGAATGACTCCTGCCTGTATCAGCCCCCTCTATGATGGCTACCAAATGGTGATTGTCTATTTCTATCAGTCGTTTTACACATATGAGTTGGCATCCTGTTCTCCCATTTTTAAATTTTATTTATATCAGTTTAGACTCATGAATTCCTATATAATTTAATAGATTATAATCTGTTATTTATTTTGATGCTAAAATTGTGATTTGGCCAGTGAGAGCTGTTTCTCCTGGTCCTTTGACTTAGCTCCATCATTCACTGAGTATTTCCTTACTTTCTGGCACAAATGGATTTCCAGACTCATCTTGCACTTCCCCTGCACCAGCCCTGGAATCAGCCATTTGCCAAGGAGCCCTGATTTCTCTTAGTGGAGGACGGTCATTTAGAATCTAAGATCTGGGTAGTTCAAGTGCTCGTGGCCACTAGGCCCTCTCAATAGAGAAAGCTAGGGCATACATATATGTGTATGTACTTACATAGATAACACATAGACATTTAAAATAACTTACATAGCTACATGTGCATATGCACGTGTATGTGTGTATATATAAAAATCATGAGTTCATCCTGATTCCTCCAATTGCAGTCTAATACCCCAGTGCCTTTCTTGCATTCTCTCTTCCATGTTTGCAAATACCTCCTCCAATAGCAAGAAGCCCATTTTTCTTAGTGTATTGGTTTATTTGCTCAGTTTACTTATTTACTGCCTGTAGCTGATTCCCCAACCCCACTGGTCATCTCCCTTACCACCCCACCCTCAGCTGCCAGGCCTTTGGTTCACACTGCGTGCAGCCTCCCGCCTTCCCTCACTCACCAGCCTGAGTTTGCAGCCACCGTTCTGATTCCTTCACATGGGAAAGGGCAAGAAACAAACCTTAGTACTTACCCAGAGACACATTCGAGATGATCTCTTCTCTGGAAAAGCAGAGCTTGCCTAGCAAAAGATTTCTTGTTTTTTTCTTGTTTTCTTTTTTATCTTTTTCTTTATGAGTTTGTTTTCTTTTTTAGTCGGAGTCATGTTTTGTATTTTAATTTCTACATAACAGACATAGAAAAGAGAAACCAACTTTTGAGATAGATTTTTAGGGTTGTTGACAAGTCAAATCCAGGAAGCAAAACAGGGCTAAAATAAAAAAGAAATGAAGATTATTAGCAAAACAAGGCTCAGTGAAGAAGAGTCACATTAACCTTAGGGAATGTATTAGAGTTTGTTTCAAGTTCTTACGTTGCGTTCTATTTTGGGTCAGTTGGTGTGCAACTAGAAGGCATTTCATGGATATATTAAAGATACCTGTGGATACCAGTGACCTGTAATTTTTTGTTACTCCATCTTTTTCAGTGAGCCTCTTCCCCTCAGTCCCTTTAGTGTCCAGATCACATTCTGTATTCCCTTTTCAGAGGTTGGCTACATTTATTGGAGAACAGATGGCTTTCTTAACACTAAACAACCATCACATTTACCTTATCTGTTCTCCAGGCTCTTCTTGTACAGGATTCCTTCCAAATGTTCTTATTCCACAAGAGAGTTGTTCTCCCCATAACACACATGTGCATGTGTGTATGCATGCACGCGTGTGAGGCCTGAAGCCCAAGATGACAAGTCAAAATTGTTCAGGGTTTAGGGGCCAGACCTATAAACCCTCAAATTCTCTTAAACCTCACTTTCCTTATCTGTAAAATGGGGATTCAATGAGATAATATATGTTAAAAAAAATTGCTTGGCATATAGTAAGAGCTCAGGAGGCTGAGGCAGTAGGATCGCTTGAGCCCAGGAATTCAAGGGGCTTTTTTTGTTTCTTTTTTCTTGAGACAGATCTCACTCTGTCACCTGGGCTAGAGTGCTATGGTGTCAGCCTAGCTCACAGCAACCTCAAACTTCGCTCAAGCAATCCTCCTGCCTCAGCCTCCTGAGTAGCTGGGACTACAGGCACACGTCATCACGCCTGGCTACTTTTTTCTATTTTTAATAGAGACATGGTCTCACTCTTGCACGGACTGGTTTCGAACTCCTGACCTCAAGCAATCCTACCCTCTTGGTCTCCCAGAGTTGCTGGGATTACAGGTGTGAGCCACCACACCCAGCCAGCTTTTACGTTTTTAAAGGGTGTAAAAAACAACAAAGATGAATATGTAACAAAGGCCGTGTGTGGTACAAAGCCTAAATTATATGCTATCCAGCCCTTTACAGAAAAAGTTTGCCAACACCTGTTCTAGATTGTTGCTATAGAATGAATTGTGTCTCCACCCACAAAATATTCATACATTGAAGCCCTAACCCCCAGGGTGATGGTATTTGGGGCTGGGCCTTTGGGAGATAAGTTTAGATAAAGTCATGAGGGTGGGGCCCTTGTGATGGCATTAGTCCCTTATAAGTAAAGATGCTGTGTGAGGACAGACTTGTGGAGAAGGTGCTGCCTGTGAGTCAGCAATAGATTCCTCCCAGAAACCACCGTGTTGCCTCCCTGATCTCAGACTTCTAGCCTGCAGAGCTGTGCAAAATTACCTTCCTGTTGTTTAAGCCCCTGGTCTGTGGTATTTTGTCATGGCAGCCTGAGCAAACTAAGACAAACACAATCTCCACCATTTTTCCAAGAACAGACTCTAGTCCTACCCTCTTAGATTTTACCAAAATCTCTTCTCTTCATAAATGAAAGCAGTTTTAAGAAGAGGAAAGAAGGCTTGCCATAAAGCTTGGTCAGGGAATTTCTTTGAAGTAACCCGAGTGGTAAACAGCAGATTCCAAAATGCAAAGAAGAATAGGGTTTCTACAATAGTGATTTTCTGATGTGGCACCATCTGTTTTTCTTTGAATGTAATAAAAATGACAGCTTTTCATGTACTGATACTCCCTGTGCCTTTTAAAGTCAAACATATGATGCTATTTGTGTGTAAAGGGTTTTCTCTTGCACCCATTTGTTTCTCCAGCTTGAATTTCTGTGTAAACTCCGTTGGCTAAATTACACAAGCCGCCTACACCCTGCCGCCTCCTCCCTCGCTTTAGAGCAGGGGGTGGAAACCTCCGTCTGCAACGTGGAGTATCCAATACGCAGCTCACTGTGCCAAGCAAAGGAAGATTTCCTAACGGGAAGGGCTGCCCAGTGCCCACTCCCCTGTTTGTGCCCGTTGTGAATATGCAACTCTGAAACATGGCTTTGAGACATTTTTGGCAACCTATCCTAAACCTAGCCGTTTGTCCCCTTCTTCTCCCTTATAAACCGGAAAAAATCTTCATTGTCTTCCTTCTTCCTCTATGCCCTAGATGCACAGCCTTTTCCCCTAAACAGCAGTAATGTATATCTAAAACAAACCTCTTATTCTTTTTTATTAACCAACTTTACGAAGGTATAAATCATAAAATTCATTCATTTGAAGTGTACAATTCAGTACGTTTAAATAAATTTACCAAATTGTGCAACTGTCGCCATAATCTAGTTTTAGAACATTTCCATGATCTAAAACTAGATCCCATATGATCCCTTATGCCCTTATAGTTAATTCCCACTTCCAGGCCCTGGCAGCCACTAATCTGCTTTCTCTCTCTAGATGTGCCTCTTCTAGACATTGCACATAAAATGGTATATACCGTGTGGTCATTTGCATTTGGCTTATTTCACTCAGCATAATGTTTTAGAAGTTCTTCTATGTTGTACCATGTATCAATATTTATTTATGTTGCTGAACAGTATTCCATTGTATTGCTGTATATCTCATTTTGTTTATCCATTCACCAGTGGCTTTTTTTTTTTTTTTCTGTGAGGCTATCAGTTGATTCTTTTTCTCTGAGTCACTGGCCCTTAATAGAAAGGTACTCCCCACTTGTTAGAAAAATGTTCCCAATTCTTGCTTTCAGAAAAGAAAAAGAAAGGCCAGGCGTGGTGAGGCTTATGCCTATAATCCAGCACTTTGGGAGGCTGAGGCAGGAGGATCACTTGAGCCCAGGAGTTCAAGGCTGTAATGAGCTAAGATTGTGCCACTGCACTCCAGCCTGGGTGACAGAGCAAGACCCTGTCTCTAAAAAAAAGAAAAAGAAAAACATTTTTAAATTTTTTTAAAAAAGAAAAATATAAATTATCATCCAATTTAAGGGGCATTGATTCCACACATCCCTCGTGTCCATACCTATGTTGGGGTTGAGGAAGCCAAATGATGAGCCCTTGAAAGACCATACCATCAAGGGGACACTAAATAGGCAGATAACTGTTCCTGTTTTACGGCCGTCAGTAATGACAGATCATTTGAATTCTTCTCTCCTTTCCTGCCTTCTTTGATAAAGGAAAAATTATTTTTAAGAAGTACTATCAAAGTCTCTGCCTTTTTTCTCAACCAAACAAATTTCAGCTCATGCAAGGAGGTTAGTCTCAGCCAGAGCTTCGTGCCTTGTCCACGTGGAGGATATACACACACACCTTTCCAAAGAGCAGCAGCTGGAATCCCTTACTGGCTGCTATCCAGCTCAGCCTTCCATCCTACATAGGACTGTCCCCTGGGCAGTCGTGGTTTGGATATGTCCAGGGCCTGGGAGCACACAGCTTCATGAGGTGTTCTATTTCATTAGTCAACTGGTTGGTTACATGGTTTTTCTCATTTTGAACTGGACGTTTTACTCCGCGTTATTTTATCCATTAGCCTCATGTCCATATGCCTCTTGCACACGGTACCCTTTTATGTATTTTAAGTACTTACTCTCTCTTTTCTTCCCAAGGCAAGCTCTGCTAAACAGACTCTGATCCCTAGGTGGGGTCTAATCTATTTAGAATGTAGTAATTGGGATGAGACTATTAATGTGGCTGAGTGCTGGGGTTTGTTTGTTTCAGCAGCCACCTCACACCCGGTGGGTCCCTATGAAGCTTGTGATTCTCCAAACCAAATCTCTTGGTTTCATATTTAAGTTCTTCTCCTTTCTGTTCTGGGGTCATTTTGCTGTTGCTGAGTCCTGTGTAACTTTATATTTAGCCCTGTTAAATTTGGTCTTACTGGGGGTTGGGCTTGTGTTTTTTTTAATGGTAAAATATATGTAACGTGAAATTCACCACTTACACCATTTTTTTTTTTTTAATTTTTTTGAGACAGAGTCTCACTTTGTTGCCCGGGCTAGAGTGCCGTGGCGTCAGCCTAGCTCACAGCAACCTCAAATTCCTGGGCTCAAGCGATCCTCCTGCCTCAGCCTCCCGAGTAGCTGGGACTACAGGCATGCGCCACCATGTCCGGCTAATTTTTTCTATATATTTTTAGTTGTCCCATTAATTTCTTTCTATTTTTAGTAGAGATGGGGTCTCGCTCTTGCTCAGGCTGGTTTCGAACTCCTGACCTTGAGCAATCCGCCCTCCTCGGCCTCCCAGAGTGCTAGGATTACAGGCGTGAGCCACCACGCCCGGCCCGCTTACACCATTTTTAACGGTGCAGTTCAGTTGCATTAGTACTTTACCATTGTGCAACCTCAGTCACCATCCATCCCCAGAACTTTTTTTATCTTCCCAAACTGAAACTCCATACTAGCTAAACATAATTACCTCTTTCCTTCCACCCCAGCTCCTGGCAACCTTCTGTCTCTACTTGCTTTCTCGGAATTTGACTACTGTAGGTATGAGTGGAATCATACAGTATTTGTCCTTTTGTGACTGGCTTATTTCACTTAGCCTGATGTCTTAAAGGTTCATCCATGTTGTAGCACGTGTGACAATTTCCTTCCTTTTTAAGGCTGAATGGTATCCTGTTGTACATATAGACCACATTTTGTTTATCCGTTTGTCCATTGGTAGACACACCTGGGTTGCTTCCACCCTTTGACTATTATGAATAATGCTGCTGTAAACATGAGTGTACAATTATCTGTTCTAGTCTCATTGTTCTTACTGGTTTTAACTTTTTAACTCATTCATTACATTTTTCCCTCATTCATTATATTTTGCCCCTGTTTTGTCTTATTGGATAATTATCTGTAAATCAGATAAGGTTGATCTCTGACTTTATATAAGTCCCTTCTTGATAAAAATATTGCATTTCCGATTGATTTGAAGATATCATTTTGCACAAAAACTGTCATTTCCTGTATCTCCTGTCTTTTTTCAAGACTTATGACGTGGTCTTCGCAGCTGGACTCTGGAAGCAGATGGCTTTCATATTTAGCCTGAGTCTGAGATTTTCATAGTTCCTTTGGATAAAGTCTACGTGGCAGGCAGATATTGGAGGGAAGCAAATAACCAGCCTCTGGGCTGGGTCAAATCCGGAGGTTTGGGGGTTTTCATTTTGTTTTCTTTTCTTTACCTTTTTATTTGAAGGCCACTAAGACTACACAGAAACCAATATCAGGCACCAAAAAGAAGCGAACTGAGTCTTGGAGTGACCTGATTAGGATTGAATTCATTTGCTCCACAAATATTTATTGAGCTCCTACTTGTGAAAAGCACAAAGTGATTTGGGAAGACAGAAGATGAATAAAACACGTTCCCTGCTTTCAAGATGTTTACAGTACAAAATATTAGAGGAGCTTCCTGTGACTACCCAGAGATCTTTAGGCAAAGCTTCAGCCCATAGCTGTAAAAATACATCTTCTTAAGATGAGGAGGATTACAAAATACCCGAAAGAGCAAAGTGTGTTCTGAAATTATATTTTAGTTAGTATAGGTGGGTTTTAAGTGAGGATTTGAAGACAAACTGAAAAGTCTCAACATGAAAGCTTTAGAGGTGTTTAGCTTTTGCTTTACTTTGGCTAATGTAGAGCTCCAGGAAAACAAAAAGTACTCTTGCTCTTGACAGTATAAAATTCTTATTATTTTTAGAGAATAGTAACTATGCATTTATGAAATTCTTTGTCAGAGCAATTTAGCTAATAGGTATGTAAATGACTACTTATTTCATTGTGTAGGTGGATTGCTCCATGTACACCTTCTAAGGAAGAATATAAGTGCTAAAAACTATGAACATTGCAAATGGAAAGGAGCAAAAGTTAAGGCTAGAATGCCATACCTTTGCTGTGTTAGGTATTAGAAGTGAGAAAGTCCATCTTGTAGTCAATTTGTTCGGTTTACTAATCACCTGACTCTCAGATTGTTTTGGATGCATGGAAACTGATTGGGATGCAAGGTTGTTTCTTACTATTGGTTTTCAAACACAAAAGATCATTACAAACCCAGCTGGGTATAGTGGGGGAGGTACTGAAAGTTAATGCCACAGCAATAAATTTCAATGCAGGAGAATACCTCCTTAAAAAACACCTAAAGGGCTCTTTAAAAGTTTATTGCTGGGCCCGGTGGTTCACGCCTGTAATCCTAGCACTCTGGGAGGCTGAGGTGGGAGGATTGCTCAAGGTCAGGAGTTCGAAACCAGCCTGAGCAAGAGTGAGACCCCATCTCTACCAAAAATAGAAAGAAATTAATTGGCCAACTAAAAATATATAGAAAAAATTAGCCGGGCATGGTGGCACATGCCAGTAGTCCCAGCTACTCGGGAGGCTGAGGCAGAAGGATTGCTTGAGCCCAGGAGTTTGAGGTTGCTGTGAGCTAGGTTGATGCCATGGCACTCTAGCCCAGGCAACAAAGTGAGACTCTGTCTCAAAAAAAAAAAAAAAGTTTATTGGTTTTTCAGTATAAAAACACCTTCAGAGGAGGCCCAGAGTTTCAAAGCTCTTCTGACTCTAGCTGCCTCCTGGGATCAGCATGGAAGCTTCTCTAATTGCTGAAGAGTTGATGCAGGCCTCCTCCCAGGGAAGAAGTCACTGGTGGGAGAGAATAAATGACCCCCCCCACAAATGGTCCCACTTCCTTCGTTTGACTTCACCCTGCCCTCTAAATTAGCCTCATCTTAATTCTGCTTTCGTCATTACATTCCCCTTCTTAGAAATTTCCTTGGGTTCTCATTTGTCATGCAAATCAAACTAAAATTCTTCCTAATGGATCTCAAGCTCTCCACCATTCTTACCTAACTGCTCTTAACTCCCACTCCCCCACATCACTGGCAAGCTCAGTGTTTGTTTCTCTGGTGGCTGCAGCTCTTCTGCCCCCGCCCTGCTGCTATCACTCCTGGTAACTGAGTGCCTTCCTCTTAGCACTCAAGCTTTGGCTCCTCACAGCTGTTGTCCTAGACCTAGTTCCTCCTTTACTTGGCAGGCTCCTTCCGCGCTGTGCGGTGCGTGGCCCCTGTGGGTAGAGACCAGTGGCAGTGTGGACCTAATTCTCCAGCCCTGCGGGGGCTCTGCACGTTGTGGGTGCTTCTTCATTCACGTTTTTCATGTGTTTGGTTTTGCTTTTGTTTTTCTTTTCCTTCAGGTACAGAGTGAAGACAGTGTCCTCCTGTTTGTTATTGCCTGGACAATCACGGAAATTATCCGTTACTCCTTTTATACATTCAGTCTATTAAACCATCTGCCTTACCTCATCAAATGGGCCAGGTAAAAAAAGATATGGAAAGAAGAGTAACTTTTGAAGTTATCCATCATTGCATTTGCCCTTTATTGCCTAAACATTACCTCCCAGTTTCTAAAAATAAAATTATGTGAGATAGAGGTTGGGTAGAAATCTGATCTGTAGATTTCATCAGAAAAAGGGTCTCTACTTTGATTAATAGAAATCCTGTTTTAAAATTTTTATGTTTTACATAAGTTATTTTTATTGGGATCAGTTCTTTTCAGATAAATTATTCAATAGAGATTTGATGAAACATCCCTTTTTTGTTCATAATCAGATTTTACTGATGAGCCTTTGCCATTGTGATGTCTTTTGGACCAAGTCTAATTTTCCTAGTTTTGGTTTTGCCAAGAAACTGTGACTCTTAAACTAATATTTAGTTATTAATAAACATATTACATGTTTTAGCTTATCAGTTTTATTTTGCTTTGATTATTTTTACAAGTAATATTCATTATGAGTTGGGTGAAAGGCTGATAGTCCTCTGTTTACTCCCGAGACAGTTGTGAGCAGGGCTCTGAGTTGGGAAAAACTACAAAGGGGGTGACAAAACAGAAGGGTCCAAATTGTCCTTGGGGCCGAAATGCCTCATTTCAGAGAAGGAAAATAGTGATTCCTAGACAGTTTATGGGTTCCGTGATTAAATTAGAGACACAATCCAGTTGTTTCCAATATTTCAAGTATGAGAACTCCTCTGTTATTTTTTGTTTGCAATAAACATTTTTATTGGGACAAGGGGAGAATAGGAAACAGTAGCAATAACCAGCGTGGACAGGTATCGCGGAAGCCGCCTACCCTGGTTGTAGGGGAAGTTTGTTGACCAAGACCCGATCTCACTGTTGGAGAAAGAGTCTTTGTCCACTGTTCTCCACAGTCTCTGAAAAATTCTTCCTTCTCCATTGTCCTTGTTAGCATGGCTAACATTGGCAGCGAGAAACACATCTTCCCCTCATCCTCAAAGATTCTTTGGCCTGTGCCTGGAAGCTTGTAGTTCATTGCTCCTTATAAGCCACAAGCAGCCAAAGGCTTTTTAACACATTGACTGCTAGAAAAACAGAAAAAACAAATTTTTCCCTGAGGCCACGGTGTTTTATTAAAACAAACTATCCTTTCTAATTTGTTATTTTTTAATATTGTTTTCTGTGCATGAGTTATATGCAACACAAGCTACAGGTTTAGAATTAATTGTCACTATTTTCACAATCAGAACATCAACACGTAAGATTTTCACAAACCAACTATACGGTTTTACTTCGTAAGGCCCTGGCTCAAAACTAGTGTGAGTTAAATACAACTCACGTGGCAGTTAATGTGTTAAATTCTGAGCGGATCATTCCTTTAGCAATATTTATACCTCAGAATGGCTTTCACTTAGCTCCATGATTTTTTTTTTTTTT
>CAUYRT010012280.1:0-26036 GCA_963574885.1 Lepilemur ruficaudatus | reverse complement strand
TAACCAGTCCTAACAAGAGAATAAGAAATAATAGGAAAGGCAAAATAGAAAACACTAAACATGATAAATTTAATCTTCTTTTCATCAGTAATCGCAACAATTTTAAGTAAATCAGACTGGATTTTAAAAATCCAACTTAATGGTGTTTTTAAGAAATACATGTAAAACATAAGTACACAGAAAAGTTTAAAGTAAAAGAATAGGCCGGGCCAGGTGGCTCACGCCTGTAATCCTAGCACTCTGGGAGGCTGAGGCGGGTGGATCGCTCAAGGTCAGGAGTTTGAAACCGGCCTGAGCAAGAGTGAGACCCCGTCTCTACTAAAAATAGAAAGAAATTAATTGGCCAACTAAAAATATAGAAAAAATTAGCTGGGCATGGTGGCACATGCCTGTAGTCCCAGCTACTTGGGAGGCTCAGGCAGGAGGATTGCTTGAGCTCAGGAGTTTGAGGTTGCTGTGAGCTAGGCTAACGCCATGGCACTCACTCTAGCCTGGGCAACAGAGCAAGACTCTGTCTCAAAAAAAAAAAAAAAAGTAAAAGAATAGAAGAAAAAGAACATGCAAACAGAAAATACAGTACTCTTAAAGGTGAGTTTGATTTCTAGCCTAACAGAATAGTGATGTTCCCTCAGCATGAGGCTCAGTCTATCAGCAACACCTGTCTAAACAAAGCTTTACAAGGAAGGGGCACCTAGCAGCTATCAGGACTGTGCCTGGCTTTTTGCTTCCTGGGAACTTTTGTCCCATAAGCCCCCTCTGACTATCACCACCCACAATTCCCAGGGGTCATTTTGCCTAACTCTTTTTGCCGGGAGCTCCAAACCAGCCTGTCCACAGCTGCTAGGGGAATCTTTCCCCACTAACTGTACACTCAACAATGTGGTCCTACACTGTCAGCAAGAACCCAGGATACGGAGCACCTCCTTGCCCTTCCATGTTAAGCTGGGTTTGCCGGCACAGCAAACACACTTGGGTGTCTGGCCAATGAGATGACTCTGGATAAAACCATTCCAAACCATCAAGCAAAGCACAACAAACACTCTCCCATAGCCAAAAGCCTACCAGGTTTCTATACTGAAGAAATAAGAGGGCTCGTTAATGTGGTGAAAGCTCACTCCAAGCGGGCTAATAGTTTTGAAGTCACATCTTTTTGAATAGATGATCAAGGAAGCATCTTCTCTATTTTCACTGGACCAACTCTTGTCTCCTGGGCTCAGCTGAGCTATCACGTCTGCCAGAAAGCCTGGCCTAACCCAATTCTGTCCAGGTCAAGAAGCTCCCCTGGCGTTGGGAAATAGAGTTAAGAGACATGGAAAGTTTCAGTTTTGCAGGATGTTTGCCTTAAAGGAATCTGTGGGCATATTTGTGCACAGACTAGAAGCTACTTAGCAACAAGGGAGGCATTCCACCGATCAGGGGCAACTGCAAGCCAGCGCCTGGAGCTTGTGCAAGGCAAAGCTCAGCAGGCGGTCCAAGGTTAAGAGATCTGATTTGTCTGCTGTCAGCCCAGCAGACAACCTGCAGCTGGAACTATCATAAACTTCAAGGCTATTCCTATTTCACTCTTGACCACATGTCTCGTTATATAGAGAAATAGATTAGAGAAGTATGCAGGCTCAGTGTTCTTGTTTTATGCGTTACTGCTTAATTAACAATTTTATCTTTAACTTGTATACTCAGCCAGGTCTATTCTTAACTTAGGGCTTAAGAAATTTATCTTAGAAAAATTTTGTAACTGTTTGCTCACATAGACAGACTTAGGTAAGGGTCTCTTGAAACCTAAACAAATAATCTGTACACATAATTCTATGACCAAGAACAACTGCTTGCTGTACCAATAAATACTGTGGGACTTCACTCAGTGCCTCTTGGCTCACTGGAATGCTGGACTTCCCCATCACTTTAAACTACACTTTGTCTCTGTTTCTATTATTTCTAAATCTCTTGCGACGATCCTGCCTAGAACCCGTTTTGTTGGGAGAGTAGCTAACTCCAGGCACCGTGACGTTCGGTCTAACGGGGTTCTCATCACCTGTCTGGGTTCCGAGGACGGATTGCCTCGAGGCCCGACACCCCACAACCCCGAAGCGGTACTGGGGAGAGCGCTGGGTCCCGACACCGTGTTCACTCACCACTGCTGGTGGAAGGTGTGGCCGCAGTGGATGGCGGCCACGTCGCGGGAGTGGTCGAAGAAGTCGGAGCAGATAGTGCACAGCGCACGAATAGGCATGGTGGCTGGACTCCCGGGACCCAAGTAGTCACGGAAACTGCGACAGGTCCAGCTCTCGCTTCAAATTTGGCCCCACTGCGGGACTTCCGGGAAAGAACCGGAAATGACCTCACCAAACCGGCGGAGGAGCCTGAATGCTTGGTGTGGATTGGACAAACCCTCGGGGGCGGGACCAGGGGCTGCGCTTAGTGGCCCCGCGACCGTAGAGAATCCTGGGGCGGAGCGCAGTCGCTCTCCGGCGTTTCCCGGAAGGACTGGTCTGGCACCTCTGTTGCATCGAGGCGGGAGCAGCGATGTTGCCGCCTGGGCCCTTTTCCAGGGCAAGGCAGAGCGTTGTTTCCAAGCCAGAGCTGGTGCGAAGCAGGCCGGGCTTGAGCCTCTCACCTCTGTTCTTTTTCTGCACTTCGGGACAGTCATGAAAACCGCAGTCGAAAGGGAATGGGACAATGGGTCCCCCTGGGCTCTGGGCAGTGCAAGACTATGCTCTGGCAGCATAGTTCCACAGACTAAAAGAATACTCCACACTCCCAGTCTTCGACTCTGGGCGATTCTGGAAAGATGGATACGTAGGTCCCAACTCTGGGGTCCCTGGCACCCCAGGCCAACCTTGCTTTATCGAACTAAGACACGACGATCCTCGAGTTTGGAGACGCTAGGGCCAGTACCCTGACTTTGGCTCTTATCTTCCATGAGGATCAGTTATGCCTGGGACTGTAGTGGGGTTGGACTTTTGGAGGCCCAAATGCTTCAAAGACCAGGGACCAAAAACAGTTTTTATTATTCCCGTATCAGAGAAGTTATCTGTGAGGTCCTCCCTGAGAAAGAGCAGCATCCCTGGTGAGTTCACCCAGGCCCACTTTAGTCTCTTTAGGGGGTTTTACACACTTAGTATTTGTAGCAGTGTTACTCCCTCTCCCCAGAAGAAACCTTAGGTGGAGCCCCATAATACAAAGCCGATCTGCTCCTGCTGAAGTAGACCCAGAATGAGAATTCACTCTGGGCCTATGTGGAAAGCACAGGTGTTCACAGGAAGAAGGAATCAACACAGAGCAGCATAGAACCTTTATGCAATGCCCACCCTACACCTTTTCCCCAGCCCGGGGAAGCCTACTTTGGCCATGAGCAAGATCTCTCCCTGTGGTGGTTGGCCCTGGGTGGGTTCCAGCTCTATGCCGAAGGCAGGACAAAGGTTTCTTGGTCAAAAGGAGTAAAAACAGCAGCCCTTACTTGAGCTCTCAGCCCAGCCCAGGACACAAAATCTACATGGATTTCTAGAGTCCAGAAGACCACCACCACCATCAAGGAATTCACTGTGGGGTGGATGGTGTTCACTCTCAGCCCATGAAATCCACAGGGCACTGAGCACTACCTGTGAACCTACTCCCAGCCTTTCCGCTCCCCACTGCCTTCCAGGGGCTCCTCCACAGTAGGACAGAGGAAGTAAAGGCAAGAGGGTGGCCAGAGGCTTTGCAGGGTGATGTTTATTTTCCAGGTTCAGCAGGCACACAGTTATAGCCCACCAACCTTCACACACCAGAGCAGACCCACAGGCATGCAGGGAGAAGGGCAGGACCACCAAGGAGTGCCGAGCAAGGGCGAGGACCAGTGTGGCTACCTGTCCAGGCTATGGTAGGGTCTGACAAAGGGAACTTGTCAGGAGCCTCCCTCAGGGAACTGGGGAGTCTTATTCTACTTCCTCATCCTAGCAAAAGCAACTCAACATAGCTCAGAGGCATCTGGTAGAAGTAAGCTGTAGAAATAGAGGGGATTCCTCTCCATTTCATTGTTGAACTGAGAGCAGAAAATCTGCCACTGTAAAGACCAAACCCCCAAATCAGACTATGGGGGTATTGCCATGTGGCAGGCCCCTGTAATAGAAAGTACTTGTGTGCTGAGTCTGTGGAGGTGGGCATCTAGGAAGAGCAATGGCACAGGGTAAGGACCCAGCTAGGTTGCGGCACTGGGTGCTGGGCCTGTACTCTGTTCTGCCAGGTCTCATTGCCACATCTTAATTGTTCCTCCTTTCCCTTAGAGGCTCGTGAGGTTCAGGGTATAGGGCAATCCACTGCAGGACTCAGGAGGGCAGGGTTGTAGGAGGGACTTGCCAGGGACAAAGATGGAAGCTTCTGCCCTCCTACTCATTCTCTTCCACTTCTGAGGACCCCCACAGCTAGCAAGCAGTGCCCCCATGTGACCAGTCTTAACTTAAACATACTACCTGAGGTTTCTGCATCCTCTATACGAGCCTGTGTACACTCCTAGAGCAGCCCACACACCATAGGCACACACCTTCATGTGCAGGAGCCTAAGACCACTGACAGGGCCTCGCTGGAGGACCAGCTCTCAGGGCAAGGCCGCCCAAGTTTAGGGCCTGGGAGGTTATGGGACCTGCAAGGCCTGCCCAGGGGAATGGTGAGACAAGAGGAACGGGAAAGAGAGTAGAGGCCCCCTGAGTATCCCTAGAGCAGCATCCCATAAGAACAGACACTGGTGAAGCTAGCAAAAGACAGAAAAGCCACAAGGAATCCATGCAGGGGCTGGGGCTGGCCCTGCTTCTGGCCTGCCCACCACTCACACACATATACACAGGAGACGAGACTGCTCTCCCGTGGCCCCCAGGTGTGCCTCACTAGGTTGCGGGGGCATGGGGGAGTGAGGGTATCATGCCAGTGACTCTATATACAGTGAGAAGCCCCTCATCCATTCTCCCACCCTCCTGCCCATCCCCTGCCCCCCACCAGGCTGCCCACTCAGCTGGTCTTCTCCTTCTGAGACTCCTGGGCACAACCAGCAGCCTCTTCCCCTTTACTAGAGGGTGGAGCCTGGCCTGTGGTACCCTCTGGGGCTGTGCTGTCCAGCTGGGCCATAGCCAGCTCAGGGGTGGCAGCTGCCTTAGCGGCTGGTATGGCACTGCTTTGGGCGGTGGGCACAGTGCTCTCTTCTGTGGCTGGTGTGGCTCTCCCATCAGTGGCTGGAGTAGCACTCCTGTCAGTGGCTGGGGTGACACTCCCATCAGTGGCTGGAGTGATGCTCCCATCAGTGGCTGGGGTGACACTGCCATCGGTGGCTGGGGTGGCACTACGGTCTGCAGAGGCCACATTATCACTCTTTGCAGCATCACCCTCCATGGCTGAGATAGCACTGCTCTCAGAGGCTGGGGCAGCTCCACTAGCAGCTGCAGCGGCCCCACCTGCAGCCCCGAGGGTGGCAGTGTCTGTGGCTGAGGCGGACTGGGCTGCAGCCGTGCTAGATTGCTCTGGCGCCCGGAGCCGTTTCATGAGGGTGGTCACTCGGACAGCCTTCTGAAAGGAGGACAGTGGAGAAAGGCTCAGGGTGAGGCTTGCTGGACCAATTGCTTGGAAATGGCCAAATCCAGCCCCTTCCATAGTACTCCTAGCTGCCCCTCACCAACACAGAGCCAAGAACCCAGCTGCTCAGCACTCCTGCTTAAGGTAAGGACAGTGGCTATAGCCACACCTGATGGCCTCAGAAAAGCACGTGTATGGCTGCAGGCATGTGACGCAGGCAAGAAACTGTAAGTGTTGGAAAGAACATTTGGGTTCAGGCCAAGAAAGGAGCTATCCAAGTCTTACCTTCCACTTGGCCCTGGCAAAATTCTTTTCAATCTGGGCACAGACACCATCCTTGATGTTCTTATCAGAAGCAGCATTGCCAGAAATCCTGGAAAGGGTGCAAGTGCATCGGGATGGGGGGATATGGGCCTTTGTGGAGGCTCTGCCTCGCCCTACCCCAGGGGATCCAGGAGACTGCCAGGCAGAGCTTCTGGGCTGGCCTGAGTTCTGAGTGCCCCTGCCCACTCAAACCCTCAAGGATAGGGACTCCTAGGTGTGAAGGGGAAAGGGATCAAGAGAATCCTGGCCTCTCCCACCCTCCCCTGGGCCCTGCTCACCATTCATGGGAGATGGCCTCTTCTGCAGTGATCCGCTGGTCTTGCTCCACCTCCATCAGCCTTGTGACCAGGTCTTTGGCTGGGGACAAAGCCAGGGAGGAGCTAGGCATGGCTGCCCCACCTCAATGTCTAGAGGTGATAAATGGGCTGGGGGGCAGGAGCTGAATCTAGCACAAAGAGCTGAGAGCAGTGCCAGCCTCCCCACCACCCTGCACCCTACCCACGTGCTGGGCACTTCCTTACCTGCTTGTGAAATATCATCCCAGTATGGAGAGTCAAACTCATAGTCACCAGCCAGGATCTTGCGGAACAGATTCTTATCATGGTTTTCATAATCATCTTCTTCCACCTCCTCATAGAAGGGTGGGTTGCCTGAAAGCCTGCATGGGGGCAGGGTCACACAGGAAGGCCACGGACACAGCTCCCCACCCCACCTGGCTGCAAGCCTGCTCCTCTGCCCATCTACTCACAGGATATACATGATGACTCCAATGGCCCAGCAGTCCACAGGGCGTCCATACCGCTGCCGGCCTACCACCTCTGGGGCTACAAACAGTGTCCGTCTGCTGATTAGTATCTGGAACCATCCACACCCAATTCCCAGGATGGGGACTTTCTCCCCCTACCCAGAGAGGCTCCCTGAAGGCTGCCCCCCACCCTGCCCCACCCCTGCTTGCCCAGATACTCGGGGGTCCCACAGGGCTCCTTGATGAGGCCATTCTCTAGCTTAGCCAGGTGAAAGTCGCTGATGACGATCTTTGAATTCTTCAGCCGATTGTAGTAAACCAGGTTCTCCAACTACTCCGGCCAGGAATAGCATGTGGGTAAGCAGAGACATCATGAGGGCCAGAGGCTGGACCAAGGCCCCAAGGTGCTACCCACCCCAGCCTTAGCCCAGCTGCCAATTGACCCTTTGGCTCTGACTCTGGCCTTACCTTGAGGTTCCTGTGCACGATCTTGAGTGAGTGCAAGTAGGCCACAGCCTCCAGGACCTGCCGTACCACGTTGCTCGTGTCTCGCTCCGAGTAGTAGCCCTGGTCCAGGATCCAGTCAAACACCTCCCTCCCCGTGGCCCTGAGGGACACCAGCCCCTGAGCCCGGCGTGGGCAGAATCGGGGGTGGGGCAGGAACACTTGGGCAGGCTGCCTGCACCAGGCAGCTGGCTGGGCAAGGCACAGGGACCTAGGACCACAAGGGTCCAGAAAGGGGGCTTTCCTTAGCTGCAGAGGGTAGGACAGGTGAAGGCCCTGGGGGACTGGGGAATCCTTGGACCCCAGACCCACACTCACAGCTCCAGGAAGATGAAGTACTCCTTTCGGGTCACAAATACATCCACCAGTTGCAGGATATTGGGATGCTTCACCCTGGCGACAGGGGGAGGAGCCAGTAGTTAGGGCTGGGTGAGTCCCTGGGCTAGACTCTGGTAGCTAGAGTGGCCACAGCAGGTTACCTGGCCAGAGGCTGGTACTGCCTGAGGCTACCTGCCCTCTAAGCCCTTCCCTGCTACTCCTACCCCACCCTGACCCCAGGCCTCATACTCACATTTTGAGTATGCCTATCTCATTCTTGGCTGCCTTCCGCACTTTGCGGCCATCCCGCTTTTGGAATTTCTTGCAGGTATGTAGCTTGCCTGTCGTCTTGTCCTTGGCCCGGAAGATTTCACAGAACTCCTCACTGCAGCCAACAGGTATCACTTAGCTCTGGCCTCAGCATGGGCTGCCTTCCACCCCTCTTCCCCAGCCCTTGCCCACCAGCGCTCCCACCCTTGCCTGACAGGCCCGGCACTCACGTCTTGATGACCTGTCCCAAATCATATCTGTCAGTCACTTCCGATGGCTGATTATAGTTCTTCTTGTCGCCCAGAGTCACACACCCAAACGGCATTGCCGGGTTCTAAGCTGCGGGTAGGATGGGGTCTGGCTCAGCTGTACTACTCTCCACTTTTCCCCACAATACAGGGGCTGCCTTTGGGACACCCTAAGCTGGCTCAGGCCAAGGCAGGGGCAGGGACCACACCAGGAAGGGCTAGAGGTTAGGCAGACTCAGATCCTACCCCTGCTTTTCTGGCCGTAAATCCAGCCACTCAACTTGGCTACCTGAACTACAACAGCCCCCACATATGAAAAGTGTATTAAACTGACATATCAGGGAATAGTTTTATATTATATATACTGAAAAAAAGACTTATCAAACAAATTCTTTAAATTTTAGCTATTTCAAAGATGAACTCCTGGCCCTACTCACCCACCAGATATTTATCTCTGAAGGTCTGGAGCTACCAAGTATTCATGAAGATGTGGAGAATGTAAGCACTGCTGGTAGAGAGCAACTCTCTCCTTTGGAAAGCCGTTTGGTAAAGCCACAAAAGTGAAACAAACATATGCTATGAACCAGCAATTGCACTCCTAAATATATGCCCTACAGAAATGCATACACTTTTGCAACAGGACCTCAAACAAGAATGCTCATGGTGGCCATAGTCATAATTGCCAAAAACTGGAAACAGCCCAAATATCTACCACCAGCAGGATGTATTGCGGTAGAATCACACAATGTAATATTATACAGCAATGGAAATGAAGGGGCTACAGCTATACCCAACCACACAGTGAATCTTACAGTGTTAAGTGAAAAAAACACAAAAGAATACATGTAGTATGAGTCTATCGATGTAGAGTTCAAACAGGCAGAACAACCCATACCGGTTAGGGTTACAAACACAGCACTAGAACCATAAAGAAAAGCTAGGAAATAAGCACCAGGAGTTGGGTACTGGCTCCTTCTAAGAGAAAAGGTGGGGTTGTGATTGAGTCATGAAGGACACATGGGGGAATTCTAGACAGCCTATTTCTGAACCTGAGTGGTAGTTACACAGATGTTTGCTTTATAATAATTTGTAAAAATGTACATTACAAATTTGGGGCACATTCCTAGATTTTTGTTATACTTCACAGTACAAAATGTTAATAAAAATTAGTGCCATCCATACTAAAGAATACTTGGTACCTATTAAAAAGATTAAAATATGCTGCTGTAGGACAATTGTTATATAAAAAAGAAGGGGACAGAATGGTGGGGAGAGGGTGCTGCTATTTGGGTACTTTTTTTTTCTTAAGAGACAGAGTCTTGGCCAGGCAAAGTGGTTCACACCTGGAATCCTAGCACTCTGGGAGGCCAAGGAGGGAGGATTGCTTGAAGTCAGGAGTTCAAGATCAGCCTGAGCAAGAGTGAGACCCGGTCCTTACTAAAAATAGAAAGAAATTAGCCAGGCAACTAAAAATAGAAACAAAAAATTAGCCAGGCATGGTGGTAATCCCCTGTAGTCCCAGCTACTCAGGAGGCTGAGGCAGGAGAGGATTGCTCAAGCCCAGGAGTTTCAGGTTGCAGTGAGCTATGATGACACCACAGTACTCTAGCCCAGGCAACAGAGCAAGACACTGCCTCAAAAATAAATAAATAAATAGGCCAGGCACGGTGGCTCAAGCCTGTAATCCTAGCACTCTGGGAGGCCGAGGCGGATCGCTCGTGGTCAAGAGTTCAAGACAAGCCTGAGCAAGAGTGAGACCCCCGTCTCTACTAAAAATAGAAAGAAATTAGCTGGACAACTAAAAATATATAGGAAAAATTAGCCAGGCATGGTGGCGCATGCCTGTAGTCCCAGCTACTCGGGAGGCTGAAGGATCGCTTGAGCCCAGGAGTTTGAGGTTGCTGTGAGCCAGGCTGATGCCACAGCACTCTAGCGTGGGCAACAGAGTGAGACTCTGTCTCAAAAAAAAAAAAAAAAAAAAGAGAGCCGGTCTTGCTTTGTCACTTAGGCTGGAGAGCTGTGGCACAATCATAGCTCCCTGCAGCCTCAAGCTCCTGGACTCAAGCGATCCTCCGCTCCCAGCTCCCCGAGTAGCTGGGACTACAGGCATACGCCACTGTGCCCAGCTAATTTTTTTTTTAATTTTTTAGAGATGGGGTGTTGCTATGTTGCCCAGGCTGGTCTCTGACTATAGGTATGAGCCACCATGCCCAGCCTGGGTAAATTTTTTAAAGTTTATATACTGGTGTACACTCACAAACTCTTTTCTGGAAGGACACTGAAGGAAATAAGAGTTCTCTTTGGAGCAAAGAGCTGTGTGTCCCAGGAACAGATTTATAACCTTTGTTTATTAATTTTCTGTTAGAATTTTTATTCTGATTGCTTTGGTGGATTTGGTAAATAGTGCATTCAGACACAGTGCTTGGGGTATTCCTCAGAGGGAGAATCACCATCTGAGTGGAGAGGTGAAGAAAAGTTTCGAAGAAGAGGCAGCATTAGGACTGGGCCTTGGAGAGGAAGGGTTTGCCAGGAGGCATGCAGGGGTAATGGTCAGGAAGATCAAGACAAGTCTGCCTGGTGCTTCACTGCTGGGGCCCACAGGGGACCTGGGCTGTCAGGTCCAGGTATGAGGCCCCCAACCAGATACAGCTAGTTCAGTGGATTCCAGGTACTTTTTGCACCTGGGACACGGTGTCTCATGGGTATGCCACCCTGCCAATTACAGCCCAATCCTCACCTGCAGGGCTGGGTGGGCTGGTCTAGCACCCAAAGACAAAGGCCCTCACAGCCTTTGCTCAGAGGTGGGGGTTGGTGTCTGCCTTTAGACCTTCACAAACCTGACCCTAGAGTCTACCTCAATAATTCCTAGTGTGACACTGGGGTACAGCAAACTCTGCGCTGAGGCTGCACTGAATTTCTCTGCCTCTACTGACTATGCATGCTCTCCCTCCACACCAATTAGCTCTTGCTGTATGCAGGGCCTAAGCTAGGGCCTTAGGTACCTAGATGCTCCCCTATCTGAAGGCATTCACAGCCTCAGGGTAGTGGAGAAGGGAGGAAGCCATCCCCAGAGGAGGCAGCTTAGCAAAAGGGACTCTGCCAGCCGGAGTCAAAGACCAGGATCCAGACAAGCCTCATGGCCAACCCTGGCTGCTACTTGCTTTCTCTCAGGCAGAGGTCAACCACCCACTTCCCAGGAGTCACAGCGTCGGAAGTTCACTTTCAAATTTGCCCTCAGCATTAGGAAGCAAATTCCATTATTCTTTCATCTGAGCTGCTTGGGCTCAGGGAATACAAATGCATTTCATCAGCATTATCGAAGCCAGGACTTAAGCCATCCTGTGAGGCATCGCAGAGGCAAACAAGAGAGGCTTTGAAGATCGCCGCTGACTGCATGTCTTTGCCACCATGGTCACAGCTCTGCTCCTGCATCCACTGGGGAGGAGCATGTGGCTGGAATCCCATTCTCACAGCTGAGAGCAGAGGCACAGCTACCCACCATAGCTGGCCACACATCTCCACACCATAACATCTGGGGGAGGGAGCCGGCATCAGTTCTGTCATAGACGTCAATGGGCAGCCACTCCTTCCCAGGCTGGAGGCTGAAGGCCATGTACTCAGCAGGAGGGTAGTACCTCAGCCAGCTGTTTTCCCAGGAGGGCTGGGAGGGACCTGTGTCCCAGCTCTGTTGCTTTGCTTTCCCTCTGGCAGGAACACCCTTCCCCCAAAGCCTCCTGGCGGAATCTTATTTGTTACGGCAGAGTTATTTATAACATTAAAAAAATTCAGCCACTATCTAAATGTCCAACAACAGGTGACTCGCCAGCTCAACTCAATGGTAGGAAGTGTGGGCACTGGCCAGAGCACTATCTACCTTGGCTTCCCTGTGGAGCGGCCTCCACATGAGCAAGGTGCTGAGACCATAGCCGAATCTCTTCTTTCATCGTGATTTCTGACATTATAAGGTTGTGCAGCAAATTGTCTAAAACAATCCTGATGCTCCAAGGCCAGACTCAAAATGGCCCTTTTCTGAGACACCTTCCACACCCTCTACCCCCAACCCCACCCCAACAGCTCCTGGCTCTGCCAGCATGGCGTGGGTGGCAGGTTTCATGTATGCCTGGCCCTGATCCTGGCCCCAGCTTTCTGCTATGCATATGCATTCATGCCCATGGGGGCTCAGGTCTGATCTTAGGGTCTGACTCCACCACAGAAAGCTGGGCCTCTGTTCACAGTAACTTCAGCCTGGAGCCACGTCCTGCAGGCCTCAAACCGGGGACAGGAACAGATCTGTCTCCCCTACCCCCTATCATGGCTGCCCAGATCTCAGACAGTCATTACTACTACTCCTCACCAGTCTAACTGTACTCACTTGGACCCCCAGACCTGGCCCGAGGGTAAAGGGACAACAAAGGGGGCCCCTGTTTCCACTTAGCACCCTGGTCCCCTCCACCCCTACCCACTCCACCATCTGCTACCCTGCTGTTCTCTGGGAGGCTGTGAGTGTGTGCACCAAGCCCCTGGCACCTGCCTGTAACAAAGGGGACCCTGGCTCCAAAACTGGAAACAGCCAAGGGACAGCTCTCAGAATAGGGGGAGGCCAGGCTGAACAGGGTCTGTATTTCTCACCCCCGTGGCCCAAACCGAACACCCACCAGTGGAGAACTCTCCTCCCAGCAACAAGACATGGGCTCTACCTCAGATCCATGTGGGGCCATGGGAGGGCACAAGAGCCCACAGTAGCCATCTAAACATGGCTCCCTCCATTCTCTGCAGAGGAACTGAATGGTGAGCTCTAGGGGCTGCCCAAAGGGAGCTTGGAGGAAGTGCAGAGCCTGGTGCTGCCACTGCGCTCCAGCTGGCTCTCAGGAAGCCTGAGGGTCAAGCACTCTCCAGTTACTGCCTGTTCCTGGGGCCTGACCACTGGGCTCAGGGAATCGAGCCTCAGGCAACCCTAAGGGAGCCACTGTCTGTTGGTACCCTGGTAATAAAAGGTCCCGTAGGGGCTCTATCTTTAGGCAATCTGGCTCAGGGAAGCCCAAAAGAGACAGAAGCCAAGGGGTCCAGAGGCCCCACATTGGGGTCCTGTCCCCTCCTCCACCAAAGTCACCCTACCTTTCACAGGTACAAACAGGAGTTTCCTGCTGCCCTAGTCCCCTGCCATGTGGGGCCCTAGGGCTTGCAGTAAATCTAGGGAGGTTGCCAGGGGCCTAAGAAGACTCTAGCTGCCTCCCAATGACTGTAGGCAACACCTCCTTATTTAGTGGCAGCTGTGAACACCAGCCTGCTGGCACACCCTCCTTTCTCCTACTTTCCTCTCTCAGGGACTGGGGCTGAGTTTTCTGCTGCAATGGACATGCCCAGAACAAAGCCCTGCCTAACTCACAGCTGAGGCCTCACTCACAGGACCAGGGAAGGTGGAGACCTCATTCAGGAGACAGGGCCAAGCTTCTAGACCATCATATAACTGCTTCAGGGACTTGGTCAGGAGCCTCAGGCTCCAGCTAAGCCAAGGTCAGTAGTTCCTGGGGCTGACTTTCTTTCCATCTATAGAGAGAATGGGGGAGAGGGTCTCTCCAGTCTTGGGGTAGCATCAGTACAGTGTTACATCCAGAAAGTTCAGCCCTCAACATGCAGGTAGAGCCAAGAGTCAACTGGCCCCTCCAAGGCACCTAGGCTCCCAGTCTTTGAATTCCTAAAGGAGAATTCACTGGAGGCTCTGCTTCCCTGTGGGTGGAGGAGGGGAAATGCAGAGAAAGGCATTAGAGTAAAGGGTTGCTATGGTAGTGAAAGTTTTAAACAAGGGGAGGGGGAGGGGAGAGTGGTTGCTCAGGTCCCTTCTTCCAGAATTCCCTGAGACTTTGACCTGGTTCCTTGCCCAAGGCTCTGTGACCCTGGTCCCCATCAAGGAAGGAGAGGTGGGGAGACTGAGACTTTAGAAAAAAGAGATAGGGCTGGGCACGGTGGCTCATGCCTGTAAATCCTAGCACTTTGGAAGGTCGAGGCAGCAGGATGGCTTGAGCCCAGGAATTTGAGGTTGCAGTGAGCTATGATGATGCCACTGCACTCTCACCTGGGCAACAGAGACCCTGTCTCAATAAAAAAGAAAAACGAAAAAAGAGAGAAGGGCAGAGACACAGAGAGACCAATACAGAACCTGTGATGGAAGAGGAGCAAGGAGGCAACAAAGTAAAAGGGACACAGGCACAAAGGAGAGAAAAAGGGAGGCGGGTAGGAGTTCTGAAGGGACCTATGGATGTCCAGCAGAGCCCTAAGTCCTCCATGGCCATGTGCCCGGGGCCAGGAGCTGCCCATGGTACCTGGACCTTTGAGACTGCACCCTCCTGTATCCCCCAGACATACACTGAACTTGGCGTGGGAGGCACAGCCAAAAAGAGGCCAGCTTCTTGGTGGGGAAGAAGCCAGCTACTGCAGCCCCCCAGACAGGATGGTTTCCCAGCCCATCACCCTGTCATCATGGCAGCTTAGGTAAGGCAGATCCAACAGAGCCTTAGGTAAGGCTTCTGTTGGAAGGCAGAACCGGGTGGTGGGGGGGAGGGGGAATGGAAATGAGGCTCCGGGACCTGGCTACTTCCCTTTAGAGTCCCTCCTCTCAGCTGACCCAGCTGTACCTAGATCCCCAGGCAACCCCCACCCCTACCGCCACCCCACCCCGCCTTCATCTGCTGTTCTCTCTAGGCCTTGGGTCCCCAGGGTCCCTCTTGTAGCACAGCTTAATCCCCCGTCACCACCACCCCCACAGCAGATTGTGTCAGGAGGAACAAAAACAGCACCACAAGCAACCCAGAAACAGGATAACAACTATACAGCACCTCTCCTCCCTATGCCTCAGTTTCTCTGAATAGAGATCATGTACTCTGTGGTCTTCTCCCAGGGTGGAGGACGGCTTGCCTGCCTGTGAGTGGTGGCCAGGGCATGGGGCTGAAGAGAGGCACCATCAGAAGATATATATACAGCCAGCCTAGGGCACCTGGGGGTCCATGCCAAATTTAAAATAAAGGAAGACCCTTGCCCCACCCTGGGGACCAGCCTGACTCTGATGGGAGTAGAGACACCAATTTCCCAGTTGAGGAAACTGAGGCCCAGAAGTCACTTGAGCTGGCAGGAATCAACTCTGAAGGTGGGGGAAGGGTACCAGGTTTCTGAGGGTAGTTCTGGAGGCTCAAAGCCTGGGCCTAGGGGTCAGGGAGGAACAGAACAGGGGCTGGACTACTGCAGACTCCGAGCTTTTGGTGAGGGAAAGAGGGCCTTCATTCGGATCTAGGAAGGAACCAGGTGGAGCAGTCTCTGCCTGGGGGGGTGCGGACAAAAGCAGTTTGGCAGAGCTATTGGGGGGCTGGGTTTCAAGAGCCCAGGGTCTCTGTCAGACAATACAAGCTGGGGAAGGCAGAAGATAGCTCTATCACTATCTCCCCCACCCCCAGGCAGAGGCCCTGCTCCCCACTGTGGTGCTACCCTGACCCCCTTCCTCAGTGCTGCTAGCTCGCCCCCGCTGGCACAGCAACACACATGCGGGAGGCACACGTGTGAGCACCAAGCCCCGCACCTCCCAGCAGGAACGTGTGCGCCCCTACCCCCACCGTGCACGTGGGTCCGTGCACTGGACCCCCGGTTGGCCCCCCCACGTGAAGGCTAGGAAGCTGCATTTTGGCTGGGGGGCTGCTGGTCCCCAGGGGCTAGGAGCCTCCTCCCCCACCTCGCGGCAGCCCCACCCAGCCCCCTCCAGGTTGTCGCCCATAAAGAACTCTCCGTTGTCATGGAAATTAGTGACTGCTAAACCGGAGGGAGGGGGCCCAGGGGCAGTTGGGAGGGGCCTGAGGCGGCTCTGGGAACAGAGAGGGACGGCTCAGCCCTCGGCCCCTACCTTCATGGGGACCACGAATCTTCGAGGGTTAATGTTTTCACAATTCGGAGCTGCAGAGGCTTCTCGCCGGGACCCCCAAGCCGTCCGAGGTGATGGGGAACTTTAGCCCGACCCCGCACGCCGTCCCCCCGTTCTGCAGAGCCCGCGCGCTCTGCCCCCACCAGGACCTCTAGCCCTCGCGGCGCCCCCGCGCACTCTGCACCCCGAACCTCACGCCAGGGAAACAATCTCCTAAGGCCCCCCAGCGTGCGTTCGGGAGGCGCCCCCCCTAGCCCGACCCGCCCCGCACCTGCAGCGCCTGTTGGTCACAGGGAGGAAGTGATCGCGGGCTCAGCGGGGCGCCGAGGGCTCCGGGGACGGCGGGCAGAATTCGCTCCGGGCACGCGGGGCAGACGCGGCGCCAGATGCAGCCGCTTCGGCTAGCGAACCTCCAGCATCGCCAGCCGCTCGCAGGCGACGGATTCGCACCCCGGGCCGGGGGCGGGCTGGGGGCGGGGCCTCCCAGCCGGCCCCGCCCCGGCCCTGGCGGAGCCTGAGGCCAGAATCCCACTCGAGGGTGGGTGCGCGCAGGATGGCAGTGGAGCTAGTAAGCATTGGCCTGCTTCGCTCCTATCTGGCTCTCAACTGCTCCCTGAGACCCTTGGACTCCTGACTCCGCAGCAGGGGCCAGAGGAGCCTTCCTATGCCCAATGTTAGGGGTGAGGAATGGACAATGCTGGGGAAGTACTGAGTCCTAGAGCTGCACATGAAGCTCTTGGCAGGTAACAAGGGGACTCGGAATTTGCCCTGCTCCCAAAACCTGACCCAAAGGGCAGGACCCACTTAGAAGAAACATGTGGGCAGTTGCTAGGGCAGGCTGCCCTGCAGACTAGCATCCCCTAGCTAGGAGCAGTAAATACACAGAGGTATGTGTGCAGGTAGTCAGTGGGTAACACAGTGAGGGCCTGCCTCAGATAGGTGGCAGAGCCTTCTATCCCACCGCACCCCCAGCTCCTGCAAGGCCAAAGGTCTTTCTCAATCATAAGTCCCAGTAAGGGTGGCTGGCCCAGTCAGGCCCCTCCTGTGTGGCACCCAATTTCCCAAACGATAAAAAATCACCTATGACATGGTGTGACTCTGCTTTCTTCCCAATCAAATCACCTTTAAACACTTTATGAGCAGCATCACTCCAGGTGGCCTTGGCTGGATACAGGGACCCAGGAGAACTATGACACCAAGGTGCCCTACAAGGCCTGGCCCCTGACTGAAGGGAGGAGGCTCAGAACTGCTAGGAAGAAGCACTGAAGGAAGTCCTTGGCCATTTGTCTGTCCCCTGTCAATGAAGCACATAGACCCACCCAATGCCTGCCTCACTCCCCTCACAAGCCCTGAGGACCATCCGGAGGCCAAGCTTAGGCCTCTCAGTGTCTGGAGCTGGGCTCCAGCCCACCCAACACATCCTAGTGAGCCCAGTGACCTTGCTAGGGGGGCATCCCCAAACTCTTAGCCATGTTGAGTGAGGCTCCCCTGCATGGCTACCCATGGTTGCTAAGAGGGACTGTCCAAGTAAAGAAGTTGGCACTGGGACTGGGGCTGGAAGGCTAGCCTGGGAAATGACTGCTTCAAACAAGCTCCCTCAAAATCTTCCTTCACAGGGGACATTGAGGAGTCCTTCACATTCTTCTGTGCCTTTTTTGGGGGGGAGTCAACTCTTCCAGGCCAGCCGCCTGGTGCCGCCTCTGAGCTTCCTAGGCTCTGAGTGGTCTCGGTCATGGCACCAACCCCACGCTGAGTAGAAATCTCCTGGCAGGCTGGGTGTCTGCAGGCCAGAGCCTGTTTCTCATCTCAATATGCTCAGCTAATGTCTACAGAAAGAATGAATGGCCTGGCACCCAGTCCTTCCTGCCATCTGCCCACTATCCTTGAAATAATGGGTATCTGAGTTGTATGGTATAGCTAGCTGACCCCACACATGTCACATATGTTTTCTGTCTTTACCAAGGGTCATGGCTGTCTAGGCATGGGAGCCAAACAGATGCTAGAATGGGAATTTATAGGCAGGGGAAGGGGTGGCTCCGCAGAGCCCTGCCTGCTGCTGGCAGTACTCCACCTCTTCTTGGTTCTATGCATACTCTGTGCATGTGGGTGAGAACACGTGGCAGGCTGTGTGTGCACACGTGTGCGTGTGTGTATGCTCTCTTATGCCAAGGGAGATGGCAACAGCACAGTGTATACAGTGGTGCCCAGGGGCACGTGTGTCTGCATTCCTTGTGCACCCAGGCATGCTTGCTGGCACGTGTGTGTGGACGCTGTAGCTGGTCCTTGGAGTCGTCTGTCCCTTTCATGCCTGACACAAGTCTCAGGATTGTGGAGACTGAATCAAGCTGTGAGAGCAGGACATGGGAAGGGGCTGGACCATGCCCAAGGGCAGGCAGGGTTTTTGATAAGCCTACATCTTGGCTGTTTCCAGGCTCCCCCCCAGGGCAGCTCTTTGCTCTCAGATGTGTGTGGGGATAGACAGGTCTTTGCCATTTGTGCAGAACAACCTGAAGACAAGAACCCAGGGCTGGGACTGAGGCATGGCGTATCCCTTAGTCCCCAGAGAGGGAGGCACATGTAGGGAGGCTGGCTTCAATCTCCAGCTGCCCTCCAGGTAGGGGATAGTAATGCCAGCTGAATGCTATCCTCAGTTCTTCCAGGGCATGGACCTGGCTAACACTAAGCTTTGTTCTTACTCCCACTATTCAAAGCCAGACAGGTTCAGGGAACATGGCTTCTAGCCACTCCACTGGCTATAGGGAGGGGGAGGCCCTTCAGCATAGGGCAGAGTTTGGGACAAGAGCAGAGACAGCTGGCATTGCCTAGTTGTGTCTATGAGGACCTTCCTAAGGAAGCCTGTACCCTGCCTGGCTGCAGGGTGGCCACTTAGGTTGGAAAGCTGGAGAGGAGAAGGGAGCCCAGAGTTTACAGTTCTGGCTGCCACCAAACCTAGAAAGTCAGAGGGGCAGGAAAGATGTGAGCCTCAGTATTCACAGAACCTCATCCCCATCTCAGGCTGGGCTTCCCACTCAGGATCCAGTACTTACCTGCTCCTCTCTACTCCCTGTCCCAGGGTACCAAAAGCCAGTACTCCCATGCCCTCATACCCTGGCTGGCCAACAGAAGCCCCTCCTAACCCATCATAGAGCTCCAGCTAAGGTTCGGACTCTAGGAAGTACCTGTATTACCAGGCCAGCTCCCCCAAGAAGTCTTGACTTTGATAGGGACCCTCCCTTGGGGTCAACACCCCAGGCCATCTTTGGAACTACTTGGCTGTTGTCCACATCGCTAGATTCGAGCCCCAGAAGAGGGCCCAAGATGGGGAGGGGGAAAGCAGTCTTTCCCTCTGGAGCTAGGGGAGGGGGCTGCCCTTCCCATCCCCCCCCACCTGTGACTCACTCCAGGCTGTGTGGGTTATTACATTATGTTTGAAATTGCCATGGCAACTAGCTGGCAATCAAGGGTAATTGCACTTGTCGTCAGGGCAACGGGGCAAAACCCACAGCAGCCACTCTCTGTGGTTGCCCTTGGGGTGCAATAAAGGTCAGGCCAGATCAAAGCCAATGCCAGCCAAGGGGTTCCAGGGCTCTGCAGAAAGGGCAGATTGCCAGGGGCCATGGAGTTCCAGAGTGCAGAATCAGGGTCCCCATCCCTGACCCCATGCCTGAACTCCCACTTTTCCCACACCACTCTGTGCCTGAAACATGCCACAGTGCTTAAAGCAAGCAGAACCAGAACTTTTATGTGCTCACAGCTGGTACTTATAGATAGCCCATGGGCCCTCCTCCTCATATTCACGGCGGCTGAGCCAAAGGCTCTGAAAGGAGTCCCGGGATGCCATGATGGAGCCCCCAAGCCAGGCAGCAACTGCACGATGGGGAGAGCCCAGCACTGTGGCACCAGGGCCCAGCTCCTGTCTCAGGCGTTCAGGGAAGCCACTCACCAGGGTGCTGCCACCATCTAGCACCACATTGGCCAGCAGCTGCTCCTGCTGCTTGGCTTCCAATCGGCTGATGCTTAGGAGGGCCAGCTGTGGGAGGCCTGGCTGGTTGATGCCTAAGACATTTGGCTGGAAGAGGGCCTCAGGACAGCAGAAGCGCTCAGAGCCCAGCGTGATCACCTGCTTATCTGGGAGCACAAAGTCCACCCGGTTCTGGGCCTGTGTGCGGGCTATCTCAGCTTCTGTATCCATGGCCACGTAACAGCAGGCCTCTTTAATCTGGTTGACCAGCCCTGCTTTGGGCAGTGATTGGCCACTTACCTGCAGCAGCTGAGTCAGGTATTCAGTGAGGTCAGCACCAGCCACATCCAGCCGGTATGTGTCAAGTGGGGCCAGGTCCCCAGTGAGGATGGGTGCCACATATGAGGTGCCATGGCCACTGCCCAGCACCAGCCCAGTGGTACGCCCATAAGCATAAAGTGCCAGCAGGGCCTGGTGCACTGTCTGCATGGCTGGCACATGGAAACGCTCAAAAAGTATTTCAGCCACCTTTTCTCGGTTCGTGCGTGGTGAGATGGGTGAGTCGGCCACGAGCACAGCCAGCTCCTCAGGCTGCACGCCCAGCCTGCAGTAAAACAAGTGCTGCCACAGCACCTCTAGTGCATCCCAGTCAGAGACCACACCTCGGTTCAGCACCGAGTAGGAGCCCTCTAGGTTTTCGGGCACTGCATACCGAGGCTGGCCTTGGGCTGGGTGCTGTAGCAGCTGGACTCGTGAAGGTACCACACTAAGGACATGGTCCTCTCCAGCCAGTCCACATTTGGTGAATCCTGTGCCCGTATCGATCACCACGGCTGCCATGTCCTGGTAAGGACGCGGTGAATGGTGGCAGAGCACTGGTGACCGCACTGGCAGAGCATCCACGGTGGACACTAGCTCATAGCAGGCCCCACGGAGCAGACCAAGGTGTGCAACCACTGATGAGTGTGTAATGTCTTCAGCTGTCAGCTTGAACTGGGCACTCTGGGACTCAGGGCCCACCATAGCCATGGGCAAGGCTTTGCATCCAGTGCCAGGTGTGGTAAATGTGATCAGGGAAAGCTGCTCTTCCTGGGCCCTGGGGGAGCTGCCAGGTTGCCAGGATGTCAGCTGATGCATGCTGGAGCTTTGAGCACTACCAGTGCCAACCTTGTCTCTATTCATAGAGATATAGGTCTCCTCAGGGGCCAGGGGCACCCGAAGTACCCCCACATGGGTAGGCAGGCCTGAGGGCTCACATTCCTGGGTGGAGGCCTGACCAGGCTCTCCAGTGGTAGGGAGCCCTCTTGAAAAGGTGAGCTCTTTGGTGATGGGGGGTTCTTCAGAAAAAGAGGGCTTCCCAGTGAGGGGTACCTTCCAAGTGAAAGAAAGCTGCTTGGCAAGGGGGGTCTGCCCAGGGAGAGGAGGTTGATCAGTAAGGGGGCACTGCTCACCTAGGGGGTGCAGTCCAGCAAGCAGGATCTGCCCAGTGAGGGGGGCCTGCTCAGCATCTTTGGCCTGTGGGTTATCAGGGTGAGAATTAATGACCTCTTTCTGGTTGTGGCTGCCTGTGTCCTCCTGGAGCAGTGATTTAGGCACCTCCTGGGTGCTGGCTAGTGTAGCAGGCTCCATCCACTGCAGTTTCTTGGTCTGGACCATGGAGGCATCTGGCATCCCGGAGGAGTCCAGCATCCAAATGGTGCGACTAGGTTCATTTTTTTCAGCATCAGGTTTGGACCAGCCAGGACTAGAGACATGGGTCATTATCCTCTGACCATGTTGGAGGGGCAACCCCAGTGGAACAGGCCCACTGAGCATCCCAACCTTGACGGGCGTCTCAGTACCAGGGGAGTCTCGTGTCTCCAGGTGGAGCCTGGCCTCCTTGGGAACCAGGGCCACTTCTCGATAGCTGCCAGATGACACGCTGGAGGGTACTGGGCTGGACAGCATGGGTGTGGTGGACCATAAGCTAGAGTTATTGCTGTCAGGAGAGAGGATGGGCTTGGCCAACAGCTGAGGAGACAGCATATTTTCAGGGAAATAGATGGATGGGTGGCTGGGCATGAGGCCCACCAGCACTGCCCGTGAGCCCATAGGATCATGGCACAGCAACCCCATCCTGGTGTTGCCTGTGGCCATATCAAACACTAGCACATGGTCTTCCACAGCTTCTCGAAGCTGGCAGGTAGGGGCACTGGAGGAGGGGATCTGCATGGCTTCCCTGGGAGACTGAAATGGCGACTCCTTGGGGCAGGTTACTTGGTAAGCAGACGGTGGCATATTGGAGCAGGTGTTGTTGCAGACATTAGGGGGCTGCTTCTCTAGTTGAGAGCTGCAAATCTTCTGGCTATTCCTCTGGGACTTGGTGGTATCTGGGGCCTCTGGGCCTGGTGGGCTGCCTGGCCTGGAGATACAGACCAGAGGCTTCCCTGCTGGGTTCTCAGCCTGCTCAGGTGGCACCTGCTTTCTGGCAACCTCATGCTCCTGGGCATGGTCTGGGAACTCTTCTGGAGTAGGCGCTGGGGTGGGAGGTTCCTCTTTAGAGTGGAAATTCATTTTGTTGTGGCAGGATGTGACCATTTTGGAAGATTCTAAGAGGATTGACCATTCGTTGTCACACCTCCTGAGGAGGAGGTCTTGAGAGCTCTTGGTTACTGCTGTGTTATTAGTCAGGTGATCAAGGGTGCAGGTATAAGTTTCAACTGCAGTGGACTTTGAGGTTGCATCCAGAGCTGGAGTATTAGCCTGAGCTGGAGTTGGATGAGCCAGTGACAGAAAAGAAGTTGTAGCTAGGGCAGGAGCCTGAGCTGGACACAGGCACTTGCCCTGGCCCTGCTCTTGGGCTAGATCCTGGGCTGTAACCAGATGAGGACCCTGGGCTTCAGCTGCACCATCCTCTCGTGAGAGGAAGTAGGGTAGCCACCGACTCTTCCTGGTTCCCAAGGGGGCCATCTGGTCAGGGCTACAGGGGCCTTTGCCCCAGCCTACCAGGACCTTAGCTGGAGCCTTGCCCTCCCCTTCAATCTGCACCTGAAGCCGAGGGCGGGAGGGTCCATACTGGGCTATGGCACTGGTGCTGTCACTGTGCGTGCACACTGGTAAAGTCAGGGTCACATCTTCCATGATGAGATGCTGTTGGGCTCCCACGACGGGGCTCTGAAACAGGCTGGTAGAGAAGAGTCTTGGGGCATCCTGGGAGGGCTGCTCACAGTAGCACTGGGAGCTAACCTGAGTAGGGTCCTGGAGTAGCTGGTGAATGGGCTCAGAGACATGGGCCTGGGAGACTGGGCCACAGGTCCCATCAATGATAGTCTTGGTAGACAATGACAATCCTTGCTTTAAGTATAGGGATTCTGAGCTTATCCATGGTCCCTGGGGCCCTCTGAGGCCACCCCCCAGCTTCTGGCTGCTGGCTGAGGGGTGGCCCTGGGGGCCCGATGGATCAGGGCCCCCCACCTTCTTGGTGGCTTCCATAGTCCTGCTCCATGTCCTAGGTGCCCTGCCCCCACTTCATTGCCATGGTGACTCTACACATCACAGCCCCTAGTGACCTGGGGAGTAATAGAGTGTGAGAAGCCAGGGGCCCCACCCCCCTGAGGAATGGGGGCCTGATCAGGGGACCTTGTCAGAGAGACCCAGGGACACTAGTGAAGTCAGCCAGCTGCAGGGCAGCTTCCTCTACCCTTCCCAGCCAGGCTAGCCCCAGAGTGAGGGCAGTGGCCCAGGGCAGCCACTCTAAGGCCAGGGGAGAATGGTAGGCAGGGATACTCTGAGGAAAACCCTGGCACAGGCCATTTGGCAGGGGGTGCAATGCCTCTTCACCACTCAGTCCTGAGAGGCAGAAGGGGATGAGGGGCCTAGGCTCAGTCCCAAGCTCCCCTCCCCTGTGTTCCCCAGCTCCCGCTCCAGGGACAGCAGCTCCTTGGCAGTCTCTGCTGCTCCAGATGGTTCTCCTTTGCCTGTGCCTCACAGAGCCCCCTCCCCAGAGACACATGTCCCTGAAGCCCAGGACCAGTATCCACACAGGGGTAGGGATGGGGGTGGCAGGGGTGGGGGTTGGGCTTCTGTTCAGAATCCTCAAGTCAGAATGTTCTAGCTCTTTTCACATTGTATCAGCTTCACTTTAGCCATGACGGGGGCAGAGCACAGGGCCAGCCAAGTGTCAATTAAAGGATGGGGTATTCCATGGAGGGAACATTTTGACCAGCCCAGCCGGAGGGAAATCCTCTGCCCTGAAGTCCAAGTTCCCACCAGCCCCACCACCAGCAGACAAAGAGCAGCCTGGGGCCCGAACTAAATTCATAAGGCAGTCAGGCCACAAGAGTTGCAGTCCTTGGGCAATCCCTGTGGCTATGCTGGCTCGGAGCCCATGAACTTGGGGTGCACATCACCCAGTGAGACACCAGCAGCTGCAGCTAAAGCCAGTGCCTGTGTCACCCCTCCCCCAACTACAGGCAGCACTGCTCAGGGAGAATCTTCTTCCACTTGAGGAGAGGAAAGGGAAGAGCTCAGAGGACTTTGTTTTGCAACTTGGGTACTAGCTCAGCCACAGTAAAATAAGGTACCAAGCAGACTCCTGAGGCCCCTGAGGCCAGGCCTTAGTTCCTGGATGGCATTTCTGGACCTACCGTTAGCCAGAAGGAAACACACTGCCTTGAAGGGAAGGACCTAATCCTGGCAGGATTCACCACCTGCTGATGAAAGAGCCCTTGGGCTTTGAATAAACCTCAGAGGTAGCCAAGCAACAGTCACCACTGGCTTTGGGTGAGAATGGGCTGGCTTGAGGTATGACCTGGTGCTGGTGGCCATGAGAAAGTGCCCACATCACTCCTCCCTCAACTCCAGCAGCCCAGCACAGAGAGTGAGAGACTTTGCCTGGTAATCCAGGGAATTCTCTTGTATCTTACCTAAGCTCACCAAGGTGGTACCTCCAGGAGTCTGCAAGAGTAATAGCATTACTGGGTTTGGGGCACCCCCAGTGCTGATACACCTGCATTGACCAGTGACTTAGACCGCACACTCAATTCCCTTTCAGTGCCTGGAAAGCCTTCTCAAGAAGGGTGGGTTCAAACAAGCCCAGACTGTGAAGATTAAAATAAATACCTAACTCTTCAATGCCCAGACATCGACAAACATCCACAGGCATCAAGAACATCCAGGAAAACAAGACCTCACCAAACAAACTAAATGAGGTACCAGTGACCAATCCTGGAGAGATGGAGATAGGTGGACGTTCAGACAAATATTCAAAATAGCTGTCCTGAAGAAGTTCAATGAACTTCAAGATAACAAAGAGCAGGAATTCAGAAGCCTATCAGAGAAATTTAACAAAGAGATTGAAATAATAAAAAAAGCAGAAATTCTAGAACTTAAGAATCCAATTCAAGAATTCTCATTTGTCTTTCTTGGTATTCCATGTTGAAAATAAAAAACAAAAATCAGGCCGGGCGCGGTGGCTCACGCCTGTAATCCTAGCACTCTGGGAGGCCGAGGCGGGAGGATTGCTCAAGGTCAGGAGTTCGAAACCAGCCTAAGCAAGAGCGAGACCCCGTCTCTACTAAAAATAGAAAGAAATTAGTTGGCCAACTAAAAATATATAGAAAAACTTAGCCGGGCATGGTGGCGCATGCCTGTAGTCCCAGCTACTCGGGAGGCTGAGGCAGAAGGATTGCTTGAGCCCAGGAGTTTGAGGTTGCTGTGAGCTAGGCTGATGTCACGGCACTCTAGCCCGGGCAACAGAGTGAGACTCTGTCTCAAAAAAAAAAAAAATCAGAATTCTCATTTGTCAAACTGAGAAATGCATCAGAGTCTCTCAACTGCAGAATTAATCAAGCAGAAGAAAGAATTAGTGAGCTTGAAGACAGGCTATTTGAAAATACATAGAAGAGAAAAAAAATAAATAAATAAGAATGAAGCACACCTACAAGATCTAGAAAATAGCCTCAAAAGAGCAAATCTAAGTCTTATTGGCCTTAAAGAGGAGGCAGAGAGAAAGATTGGGGTAGAAAGTTTATTCAAAGAAATTAGATGTAAGGGTGATCTGGCTGCGACATCTGTCGCCCTATTGATCACCAGGGTTGAGTCTGCTGATCTGGCTGGCTAGACAGGTGTCCTCTTCCTCCCTCAGCGCTCCATGTGTGTCCCTCCCGAACTTGCGTGCTTGGTCAAAAAGGACAACCTTCCCTGATAGAGGAGGACTGTTCTTTGGTCAAGGGTATACAAGTAGCT
>CAUYRT010012279.1:0-30323 GCA_963574885.1 Lepilemur ruficaudatus | reverse complement strand
AGGAGGCAATATGGCGTCTGCCAATCGGCTTGAGTCTGTGGGCTGGGAGGTGTCCTGGGGGAGCTGGGAGCCTGGTGCCGTGGCCACAAGAGGCTCACCACTCACCGGCAGCAGCCGTCTCTGGGCTGGTGTTAGGTCTCTTCAACCACCCAGGAGCCACTAGCAGTCCGAGATGCAAGGGAGGGAAAAGTTAGCCGCTCCACCTACCCTTGTCGCCGGTCTCCAAGCTTCTTGTGGGCTTTCTCCTTCCAGTTCTCCTCCGCAACCTCCTCCCGTGGAGTCTCTCGTGGTCTCAGGTATCCCTCCTTCTGACTCTGGTCCGATGTATACTTGTCTGCTTGCTTAATTCTCCCGCTTTCTTCTAAAATCTGTCTTTTTTGCGGAGACACTCTGGCTGGCGACTTTACTCGTCCGCCATCTTTAATTCTCTCCAGTGCTAAACCATTGCTTCAACTCTAAACCATCGCTCCAACGCTAAACCATTGCTCCAAGGCTAAACCATCACTCTAGCACTAAACCATCACTCCAGCTCTAAACCATCACTCCAACTCTAAACCATCACTCCAACTCTAAACCATCACTCCAACTCTAAACCATGGCTCTAACTCTAAACCATGGCTCCAGCACTAAACCATGGCTCCAACTCTAAACCATCACTCCAACTCTAAACCATCACTCCAACTCTAAACCATTGCTCCAACTCTAAACCATGGCTCCAACTCTAAACCATGGCTCCAGCACTAAACCATGGCTCCAGCACTAAACCATGGCTCCAACTCTAAACCATTGCTCCAACTCTAAACCATGGCTTCAACTCTAAACCATGGCTCCAGCACTAAACCATCGCTCCAACTCTAAACCATTGCTCCAACTCTAAACCATGGCTCCAACTCTAAACCATGGCTCCAGCACTAAACCATGGCTCCAACTCTAAACCATGGCTCTAACTCTAAACCATGGCTCCAGCACTAAACCATGGCTCCAACGCTAAACCATGGCTCCAACTCTAAACCATGGCTCCAACTCTAAACCATGGCTCCAGCTCCAAACCATCGCTCTAGTGCTTAAACCGTTGCTCCAACTCTAAACCATCACTCCAGCTCCAAACCATCGCTCTAGTGCTTAAACCATCGCTCCAACTCTAAACCATTGCTCCAACTCTAAACCATGGCTCCAACTCTAAACCATGGCTCCAACGCTAAACCATGGCTCCAACTCTAAACCATGGCTCCAACTCTAAACCATGGCTCCAGCTCCAAACCATCGCTCTAGTGCTTAAACCATTGCTCCAACTCTGAACCATCACTCCAGCTCTAAACCATTGCTCCAGTGCTAAACCATTGCTTCAACTCTAAACCATCGCTCCAACGCTAAACCATTGCTCCAGCTCCAAACCATCACTCCAAGGCTACACTGCTCATTGGAACAGATGAGTGGGATTCCTTCCCTGAGGCTGGAAGAAGGAGCACCATTCTCTGAGCACCTTGCTCCCCCGTACCTGGACAAATCAGGGTTCTATTTTTAAGAAAGAAAGATAAAGGCAGCCAGCAGGTCTGCCACAGATGATTCTTCAAAGTAAGCAGAAGGGGAGGCCCTCTGTGATCTCACTGCTGTGTGGATCTGCTCGTCTGTCACCTGCTGTCAGGGAGCCAGGCCTGGGACCCCCTCTGGACCCTGCAGCTCCAGGACTCGGTAGTGCGTGTTCTTGCCTTATCAGCAAGCCTTGGAGGACACCAACTGTGTGCCTGCTTCCGGGCGCTCACCTCCCACCAGTCAGAGGGCTCCCTTCTTTTGCAACCAGCACGATTCCAAGCATTGTAGGTATGTCAGCTCCCGTAGTTCTCACCACAGTACTAAACATAGACTTTAAAAAATACATGCCGATTTTGCAGAAACGAAGGCACAGGGGTTGAGTAACTTGCCCAAGTTTGCCCGACTAGTAAGTGGCAGAGCTGGGTTCAAACCCAGGTAGCCCAGGCTGCAGAGCCCACGTGATCCCCCATTGCCCCACTCTGACCGGGGAGAGGATAATCCTGCAGACAGGGCCACAGGATGGAGGCGGCGAGTGGGATGAGGACAGGAAGGCAGAGTTGGGGAGGCTCTAGCCAGGACAGGGTAGCGTGAGTGGTCGTGGTGGGAAGAGTTAGCACTTATTCAGCACCCAGGACACGCCAGGCATGTGCCAGACACTTCAGCCCTTCAGTCGTCACACTCACCACGAGCAGCAGGTACGACTGTGAGTCCCATTTTCATTATAAGGAAACTGAGGCAGCCTGGGCTGCAGTGCACACCCGTCTTCTCCCCTCTGCCATGTTGGTGGCATGAAATGAGCTGCACGGAGTCTTAACACCGTGGAAATTGGCAAACGCTACAAATCAGGGATTTGCAATTCTGTTTTTCCTTTACACCTGCTCCTCTGAGATGGGTACGAAGGCCCAGGTGCGACAGGTAAAAAGAACCGAAAAGCTTCCACCGGACCCCTCCCCCACACAGACTCCCCTTCCCAGGCTCCACACAGTAGACATTCCATTGGGTGGGAAGCGCCTGTTTCCACACAGGGATAGTGCTGGGAGGCGAAGGTTCAGGTTGAATCACTGTAATTCTGTGCCCTTCACTGAGAAGACTCAGCTGACAGGGAATGAGGGTCTGGTGGAGGTGGTTGGGGGGACAGGCACAGTGGTGGTGCCCCCAGGGACTGGGCAGCCAGGTAACCCGAGGGCACGAGGAAGCAGAGGCAGTGAAAGGGGCAGGGCAGACCCCAGACACCACTTCTGGACCTGCAGGGGTACTGAGGGGCCCTGGCCCTGTGACACCTGGCATCTATGGACAACTCATCCTAGTCCTTCTATTTTTTGAGACAGAGTCTCCCTCTGTCACTCAGGGGGGAATGCAGTAGCCTCATCATAGCTCACAGCAACCTCAAACTCCTGGGCTCAAGTGATCCTCCTGCCTCAGCCTCCCAAGTAGCTGGGACTACAGGTGTATGCCACTCCCAACTAAGTTTTCTATTATTTGTAGAGATGGGGTCTTGCTATGTTGCCCAGACTGGTCTTGAACCCCTGGCCTCAAGCAATTCTCCCACCTCAGCCTCCCAAAGTGCTGAAATTGCGGGCGTGAGCCACGGCACCTGGCCTCATCCTAGTCCTTTCAAACATACTCAGATATGGGGACACCTCCCAGGCACCCTGAGGCACCACTGACACCCTGTGGAAAGCCTTTGAATTTCTCTGTAAATTGGCTTCCCAGAGGGCCTGGCACCGTGGTCTAAGGCTCACAGTAACACACATCACAGTGATGACGGAAACATTGCCTAGCGTTTGCCCCCCAGTCCCAGTCAGCCTGGGAGGAGTCCTCCTTTGTCACTGAATTTAAGCTCGTGGATGCTCACCCCACACCAGGAGTAGGTAGCATCCTCACCACCTCGCCGGTGAGGAACTGAGGCTCCCAAAGGGCGAGTGACCCGCCAGGGCCGTGCAGTCAGTGGGGGGCAGGGCGTGACGAGGACTCGGAGGCCAGGGCCCCTCACTTTCCACCCCACTACTTCCGCCCGGACCCTGCAGGGCAGGTGCGCTGACCCGCAGCGGGACCGGTGAGACGCACGCGCGCGCACACACAGTCAGGGCTGGCGCCTTGGCAGGTCGCGCTGGGTGCCCTGCCCGGGGCCCCAGCAGCCCCCTTTCTCCGCGTGGCCGAGCCTGTGGCTCGGAGCAACGGAGCCGGGATGCAGAGGTTGGCGAGCAGCCGTCCAAACGGACCGGGCCGGTGACCCATTAGCAAGCCTGCCCCGCCTCAGGACAAGGGGCGCCCTCCCCGGTCTCGCTGTCAGAGCTTTGGGGGTCGAAGGCTGCTGCCCCCTGTGCTGGGTCACCAGGGCTCCCCCGCCCCCAGCCCAGCGGGGGAGTCCCTCTCCTCCCCCTCGGGCAGGACCGTCCACAGCTCCGTGAGACCTCACGGAGAGAAGGCACGGGCCTATTTCTGTCATAAAGCAAAGGAACATCACGACAGTTGCTGCTGACATTCAAAAAATAAGGGGATATAATGAATAATTTTTTCCTAAAATTTAGAAGAAACAGTCTAATTTCTAGGACAAAAAAAGATAACTTACCAGAAATGACTAAAGATGAGCCCGGCACGGTGTCCCAGTCCCGGCTACTCGGGAGGCTGAGGCGGGAGGCTCCCTTGAGTGCAGGAGTCCAGGCAGCAGTGCAGAGACCTTGGCTGGGAGCAGACCCGTACATGTGGCCTTTCCATGCAGCCTGGGCCTCCTCACAGCCTGGTAGCCGAGTTCCAGAAGTGGCATTCTAAGAGAAAGAGCCAGGCAGGAGCCTCATGGCCTTCTAGGGACTAGCCGTGGAAGTCAGGCATGCAGCGAGGCAATTCCAAAATCCCACGGGCTCCACGGAAAGCGGAACAGGATACACCTGATAGGGAGTGGCCAGATTCTGGAAGAGAATACAGGTGCGGAAACACTTGTCACCATTTTTGGAAATCCAGTCTGCCTAGGATATATTTCCAGAAGTGGAATTTCTCGGCCACGGGTATGTACAGCTTTAATTCGGATAGGTTTGCCAAGTTACCCTGCAGAGAAGTTGCACGGATTCACGTTCAGTAGCGCTCACTCATGGGACAGGAAGGAGCGAGGGAGCCAGTGCGTGGGCTGCACCTGCCGAAGCTGCTCTCCGGAGGACGCACTTCACCCTGTGGCCACTGGAGGGCGGTGTTTCCCCGCGGACGCACGGGGGCGCCCTCCGAGAGATGCCCTGGCACTTAGCGACCTTCGCTGGGGTAGGGCAGGCCAGAGTCTTCCAACACGCGGTCCCGGAATTACACCTAACACGACGCCCTGCTCGACTTTCAGAGGGAAGGCAGGACTCGAGCTTCCCATTTCGTGTGTTTTTTACATAGGGGGGGGCTGACCCTTGTGCAAAGTCCCCCCACGGGAACTGCAGGCCCAGAGCTCAGGGCTCATCTGTCCCGTCTTCAGGAGCCCAGGGGGTCGATGCAATTCCTTCAAAGGCAGATTTCCAAATGGTTTTAGTTTTGAACCTACGAATGCCCGGGCCTGCGCCACGGCCCCGGGAGACGCAGGGACACAGCTCCGCAGAGGTAGTGACCCGGGTCCCCGCGCCTCCCGGGTGACGCGCCGCAGCCGTCCCACACCACGTTCTGCGGAGCCTCGGCGCCTCCCGGGGGCGGCTCTGACCCCAGCCCTGGGCCCGGCCTGCCTCCTCCCCGACCAGGGAGGACCTGGCCCCAGATGTGGCACCCACGGCTAGGTCCCCAGGGAGACCCCAGCCCCGACCTTCCCGCTCGCAGGGCGGACCCAGCCTGCGGGTCCCTGCGCGCGTGCGTGGCCGTCCCGACGCCCTCGGTCCCTCCTGCGCTCCTGTCCCCGCCAACACCCTCCAACCACGCGGGGAACCAGGCAGGACGACGGCCCCTACCCGCCTCGGTTGTGTACCTCAACCGGAGGCCGGGGCGGGGTCAGGACAGGTGAAGCCCGCGGAGTTTAGCAATTCGCTTCCAGGCAGAGCTGGGCCCGCCCTGCAGCCGGGTCCACAGGGGCCGCCCCTCGCTCCAGGCTCACGGACGTCAGGTGTCCTTCGGGCCGTCACGGGCCAGGTGGCAGTCGGGGCTCAGGCCCAGGCGGAGGGCGTGGGTGGCCCGCTGCTCCTGCAGGGCTCGCCTGGGCTGGGTCGGGAAGGCGGAACAGCAGCTTGGCCCGCGGGCCGCGTCCTCAGCCGTGACACGGATGCGGCCCCACGTCACTGAAACGGTGTGTACCGAATGCGCAGCTCCCGCCGCCCCGGCCCGCAGTCCTTCCAGCTCACGGCCCCGTGCTGCTGCGCGGGGAGTTCCGTCTTCCCGCGGGAAAGGCGAGCGAGCACGTGGTCCAGGCCACACCCTCTCTGCAGAGGGCACCGTCCCGAAGCCCTCGGGGTGCGGGGCTTGAGTTTTGTGTCGTCTGTCCCTGCAGGGGAGGGTCAGGGCCCACTCACTGCCCCTGCAGCGCCCCAGCCCGGTGAGGGAGGCCCCGGCCCAGAGGAGCAGGAGTGGGGCGCGCCCCCTTCCCCGGCCCTGCCTCTCCCCTCCCCGGTTAATACCCACGGAGGGGGCCCGCCCCCTCCCCTGCTAGTCCTGAAGGGAGACATTTGTCCTCATCTGTTTCCACAATCTCCTTCTCCCAAGGCCTGGGGACAGTCAGCGCTGCTTTCCACGCTGGGCTGGGATGAGGCCCGCGGCCCGGCAGAGGGCCAGTCTCCGCCTCCCACGCCCTCGGCCACACTGCGCCTTGCTGGGCCACCTGGTTAAACACAGCCGCGGCCTTTGTCAGCGAGGTCGAGGCCCACACCGGGGAGTGACTCAGTCTCTGGCCATTTGTCCTAGCACAGGGCAGAAAATCACGCTTCTTAGGTGGGGGCCGGCCCCAGAGCGTTAATTCTGTTTCCCATTTAAAGTCAATTAACTAAATGGGAAAGCGGCCCCTGGGAAGGCTGCCTTCGGATGGCATTCGGGAGCAGCCGGGGAAGCTGGCAGGAACAGGAGAGGACACCGTCCTTCTGCACCCCTCTGCCAAGCGTGCCCAGAGAAAATCAGTGCAGGCCTTGCCTCCCTTTAATGCCTCCTTTGATGCTGCCTGTCCCAGTTGACGCCAAGGGTTGGGTTCCTGCCACTGCTATTCATCACCTCTTACGGCCTGACCCTCTGGCAGAGGGAGCCGCTGAGCTGGGAGGGAGACGCAGGGGCAAACAGGCCGGGAAGCGGGAACGGGACCTGGGGGACCTGTGAGTGCTGTGCTGACGGTGTCCACGCGTGCAGGAGGGAAGCGGGGAGAGACTGTGCCGCCACCTGCCTGGGCCACGCCAGCCCAGTTCTGCCGCAAGGTCAAAGTCCGACAGCGGTAGAAACAGATCACACTACCCTCTCCCCACTATAGCCAGGGAAAGGCCTTTGCAGGAAGAACAGTCCACAGCAAAGGTCAGGCCGGGTATCTTTCTCCCCCGGCACAGAGGGCCAGAGCAGAAAGGAGCTCCGAAACCCTCTGTTCCAGGACATGAACTTCCTTCCCCCTGTGCTGTGTGCAGCCAACACCTGTCAGTCCTACCAGGTGAGAAGCGTGGGGAGCAGATCACTGGGGAGGTGGTCGGAAACGCAGGGAACGTGGAATCAGGCCCCAGACGTGAACTCAAGGGTCGCGATTCTGCATCCGTGCACCTGGGGTCCAAAGATGTAAACAACCGGCCATAACAGCTCACCCCCATGGGCGGGCTCCATCTGCCGTCAACCCGTCACCACAGTTGGCAACTGCCAGCTCCGCCTGGGGTCTGTAAGGTGATGACAGTAGTCCCACCAAGAGCCCAGATCATCACAGGTGGCACCTTTGGGCTCCTATCAACCATGCAAGGCCAGGTGTAAGCATGGCATAGCTTCTTAGCTTCAGCGTGCCTACTAAAAATCACTCCATAAGGTTGCTGGATACACTGTGGCCCCAGGGGTCCCCTGCTCCAGGTTTTGATTCCGTGGGTTTGGGACAGGGCCTGGGAATCTGCCTATTAACCAGCACCCCAGAGACTTCTGAAGTCGCTGATGTGGGAACGACCTTGGAGAAGGCTCAGTCTCAGCTGAGAAGGCATCGAGGGGGACTTGTGACCCAGCTCCTTCCCTGGCGATCAGGGTCATCTCAGCTCAGGGTCACAACATAGAACCCCTTCGGAGAGGGCTTGCTCCTTCATGAACTTCCATGGGCTTCCGCACCCCCAATTTTCCCCAAAGCTGGATCTGACTGGGCTGGCAGTGGAAGCACCCTGGGAGGAGAGAAGGGGACGGGCCACCAGTTGGCAGCTTGGGGAGAACAGAAGGATGGCAAGAGCCGTGGCGACATAGGGGCCACAGGGACCAACGGCCCCTGCAAGGACGGAAGGAGCCTGGCAAATGAAGGTCGTGCAGGTGGAGGCGGCCTACAGACGGTGACATGACAAGCCACCCAGAAACCAGGGAAGGGAAGGACACAGCCGCTGGAGCCTAGATAACACTGCAGCCCTGTGCAAATGGGAATGTGGCGGAGTGCCCTGAAGCAGAGCTGTAGACACGGCGACAGCATGGGTGCCCCGAGAGGGGACAACCCAGGCAGCACTCTCAGTGGTGAACGGCTGGTGCTGACTCATGGCGACACTTTCTGCCCTAGTCCCCAGTGCACAGGCCGCTGAAACTCTCTAACGTGAAAGCCACAGGAATGTCCAGGTCTGGAGCTGAAAGTTGGCACCTAACTCAATTATCACGATCTTAAAGTCTGAATTTCAGAAGAGTAGAAGGTACATTTTGAGCCACAGTCACATCCACATGTGCACAGGAACGTCTCATAAACGTAAATGTTAAGTGACATTCACATGTTTAGGATGTGCAGGCGACGTAGTTTCAGACTGCATGACTTCTGTTTAAACTGGTTTCAGGCCCGAGTGGCTGAAGCACATCCTAGAATATTAAATACTTTTAAATGTCACTTCATGGTAAGCACCACTTTGTAGGCTTAAAATTACTCTCAGATGGCATAGTCTCTTAATTTTTCTTCATGGTAAATCATCTTCCAATTCAGCACCTCTAACTAATCATGGTGCTGTATCTGACGCTAATCACTCAAACCACAAGTGCACCGGGCGAATGCAGCGGGGGATTTAGGAAAACCACACCAGCAAACATTCACGGGGCAGTGCTACTGTTTGGGCAAATCCATGTCCAGCTGTCAGCTCTGCAAAGGAGGTTTACTCTGAAAGCAAATCTCTTTATCAACTGCGCCCCTACTGAGATACCTTTGCAAGCTACTCATACCTCTTAAACACATCCTCTCGAGCTTGTGACAGGACTCTGAATCAGGACTGTCTCCACAGAAGACACACAAGAGGACAGTGCAAGGTGCTACAGCAACACTTACGCAGTGGTGACGTCAAACAGTGGTTTTCAAACTCTTAGGTAGTGGAACCCTTTTTTCAAACGAACCCCCTAATAAAAAGTAAACGTTCTATTTGTATAGATTTATTCCTGAATCTAAATGTGTGTAACACTCAGTGAAAACTTTTCATTTGGGTTATCTGGTGAGCATTAAAACTGAGACATTAAAACTGACAAATTAAATTTTTAACAAAATTTCAAATTTATCAGCTTCAATCCCTACGTTACTTGTGTACCATTTTGCTTGCATAGTTTTGAGAACGTTCTGATTCACAGAGATAAGGAGACGCCAACAAGTGCTTCACGGTGTACCACGCGATCCTTGGACACCACTTAAATAAAAATGTCACAAGTTTTACTGCGGGGTCTGTGCAAAAACAAGTTTGCCTGGCAGAAAAATGGAAACATTAGGCATTTGTTATGATCTGGTATTCAACATCAGTCTGCATTTTTAAAATCACATTTAGAATTTTTTTTTTTTTTAAGACAGAGTCTCACCCAGGCTAGAGTGCAGCGGCATCACCTTAGCTCACAGCAACCTCAAACTCCTGGGCTCAAGTGATCCTCCTGCCTTAACCTCCTTAGTAGCTGGGACTACAGGCATGCGCCACCATGCCCGGCTAATTTTTTCTATTTTTGTAGAGACGGAGTCTCGGTCTTGCTCAGGCTGGTCTCGAACTCCTGACCTCAAGTGATCCTCCCGCCTCAGATTCCCAGAGTGCTAGGATTACAGATGTGAGCCAGCACACCCAGCACACATTTAGAAATATTTTTTAAAATAAACATTGCATCAAATATTCATAGAATGAGACCTCCAGGAATGGAGAACTAGCCCATTCCAGAACAACTCTCTACAGGTAACAATTATGAACTGGACAAAGTGCAACCACTGAAAGCCTTTCCCTCAATCCTGAATGCCGGGCATGGAGGTTTCCAGTCCTTCTTATCCCATCTCGCGACACTTCTTCCTCTCGTTCCTCCCATTTCACTGGTACGTGGTTCCATTTGTCTTTCCCACCTTAGGGAAGCAAATGCTGTTCCCTCTGCTGAGAAACTCCTTTCCCTCCCGTGCCTCCAGCTAACTTCTGCTCATTCCCAAACCTCAGCTTCCCGTGGCCCAGACTAGGCTGGGCACTCCATTCCGCCCCCAACTGGAGCACATGGAAATGGTCTAAACTGCTTACTTGACAGTATTTACTGTCTGTTGTTCCCATCAGACGACAGCGCCATGAGGACAGAGCCTGGCCTGCGCCCTCTTCTCCAGCAAGTGGCCTGAGCCGACAGCCACGGCCCACGGCCCTCGCGGGTCTGCTCCATGTTCGGCACTCTTGGACGCGTCTGCACACATCCACACGCTCAAGTTCTTGCGAGGCTCTCAGACACCTGTTGAACAAGCCTCTCCCTTTTGCCCTGTCCCAGCAATCACTCAGTAACTATTTATCCACACCGAGTAGTACCAGGCGCTGTGCTCCAGACACAAGCTGTAACAGGAAGTAACGGGCCCCTCCCTGCCTGAGCTCGGGCTGGTGGGGAACGTACCCCACAAAGAGGGAGCCACGTGTAAATGACAAGTCCTAATAAGGAAATGCAAGGCACTGGGTAAAACTCTCCATGTTTTAAAAAGTTGCATGCATCTTACTGTTTGCAGAAGAAGTAACCGGGAAATCCACCCATTCATCTAATCATTCAACACGCAGCTGCTCCTAAGAGCCCGGCGCTGTGCTGAGGCTCTGTGGCGTGCGGCGCGTGCCATGGCAGAGGTGCGCCCCGCGTGTGTTGGCAGCCTGCCCTCCAGCCCGGGTCCCCAAGCCACCTCCCCCACCTCCACGCCCGTCCATCCCCACAGGACGGAGTTTTGTACCTACCGGGGCCCGCGAGTGAGCACCTTCAGCTCACCCTAGTCTCCTCATACGTGCTGGAGAGAGAATGCCTACCGTAAAGGAGTGTTTTAAGGAGTAAGTGAACGCATCTCATTGGCAGTACATGCTACAGAGTCTTAGTTACGATCCCGATTGAGTCTGCGCGTGGTGAAGGCCCCCTCGCCCGCCCCTCCCCTCTGCACACGTGGCCCCCGCTCCCAGAATGAGCTCTTTCTTCCTAACCGTACCAGGGCGTCCTGAGTCACTCGCGTAATTCACTCTGAACTCTTGGTTACAAAAAAGCCACTGAGAAATTTAAATAGGAATCAGAGTAGTACCTTCTGCATCTAATAAGGAAAATGCTAAATAACCCCCGACACCCAACACCCAACTTCTCCTCCTCAAGTCAGTCAAACATACAACACTGTTATAAATAAGCAAAACCTTTTAGGGTTAAAAGTGTAATTTTATTTAGATGTTACTTGTACATAATCTATAGTAAGATATACAAACAGATAAAAATTGTTTCACAGTTTTTTTTTTAATACCACTTTAAATTCAATTTACAACAGCATTGGTAATACTGCAAGGTGACAGATACTCTGATTTATAAAACAAAACTTACTTGCTACTCTGGCTGATACATTCCCACTAGTCTTTAATGGATTAAAATGTATCATGTATTTTAGTTGCAAATTATTACAAAACTTTCACAACCTAGCCTTTTGGTGCTCATAAAACATTTTGATGTTGTAAAAATTTACTGAAATGAAAATGTTAATTCTCTAATCGTACCATTAATAAAGAAAAAGTAAGTGTGCCCAGGAGTACGGGGCGGGGCTGACAACGCACGATCCTTTGCCTCCTGCGGCTCAGCCACCCGGCGCACGGCACCCACCGACCTTCCCTCCCCTTTCCCTAAGTCCGCGCCATCAGAAGGAAGCTGGGAAGAAACTAAACTCAAATACACACGGAGAAATAAAACCGGGGGCAGTTTAAAACAACCTTGCCGTTTGTTAAGTGTAATTTGAAACATAAAACTTACAGAAATGAAATACGCTTTCAAATGCTTTTCTCCATTCTAAATACTTTTTGAAAACAAAACTGAAAATTCAAAATCTTCACTTTTTTCTTTTCATGTAATACCACATTAGAAAAGATCCAGATTTAAATTTTAGAATAAATGTAATTTGCTGAAAAAATACTATAAAAATAACCTGAATTAGATTTTAGTCATTTTTCCATTCTTTTAAAGGTTATGGAACACAACAGGGCAAAAGCTTTCTCACTAGTCATAAAATCAAACTGAAAATAACCTGTTGATGAAACTACAAGAAGACAACTAATAATTAACAGGCTCATGAATATTTATGAATAAAGTGCCACTAATTGTATTGTAGTAAGATATAAATAGAATAAACCTGACATGGACAGTAGCTATAATGTGTTCTCTGCATCCTGAGAACAGAAGGGCCATAAAAAACAAAGCATCACCATCAAATGTAAGTTCTAGGATTATACAGGTAACTTCAATACAAAAGTAACAATAAAGACAAACTTATTATAATAAGGACAAAGTAAGACCTCAAAAGTAATAAAAGTCCCAAGAATAATGCCAACACAGTAGGCCCTTTTTGGGAAAAAAGGGGGGGAGGGGCAGAGGGGAGAGAAATTAGAAATGTAAAAGTTCATTGATAACTGTTACTATATATATTCAAGAAAATGATAGTGACAGCCCAATGGTGACCAGCTCCAAGGAGAGGAGCTCAAGAACTTGTGCCCAACAGCTGGTACAGCTGAGAAAACAGATAAACCGGTATAAGCAGTCTTGGAAAGGGGACGCAGACATCAGGTTTTTCAGAGTCTCAAAATCTGTGTCACTAAAACCCGATGTGCATGCTCTATGTGACGACCGCCCACAGGCCAAACAGGCGTCCACTCGGAGACACTCAGATGTGACCTGGGGCTGAGCTGAGTTGCTCAGAACTCAGTAACAGAATCCCATTAGCTGCCACCCTGTTTACAGTCCTCCCATCACCGCAAACAGCTTTGCTTCCAGCTCAGGATTCTTCCCTCCGTGGTAACGGAGTCACCGACAACTGCGCTCCATGTAAATACTGCAAGCAGGTAAGCATCCCTCCATCAGGAGAGGGTCTCAGCATACCTCTGAAGTCTCACAAAGCCTGGAGCATTTATTATTCCAAACAAGCCGCTACCCTTCATCCAGAATTACAAAACAGAAGTTCTCCTTCTTGAGTTTCCCAATGGTTTGCCATAGCCAGGAAAATAAACCCCACTGGTCTCTGGCATTTCCACGTGGGAAGAACCAGCACAAGGGCACAGGCGAGAGCAAAGCCGCTGCGACGGCGATGGGGCTGACCAAGGCTGTCCTGTGAGGTACTTTTTAAAATCGAATGTGCCGACAATAGGAGACAAGAGAGCCGTGTGCTTCTAGGACGGGGGGAGGCCCTCCCCACGGGAATGATCCCTGCTCTGGCCCCAGCACCGTGACAAGTGAGTAGTGTCACTACCTACTTTCACCCAAACCTAAGCTTTCAGCATTCAGAGGAGCGGAGCGAGGTGCCATCTGAAGCTCTCTCTGTCTCACCCCGAGGAGCCAGGAACGGCTGTGGCCTCCCTAAGGACCCGGCTCCCAGGAATAAAAGGAGGGGTCTCTTCTGCAGCCCGGGCCCACACGGCAGCTCTGCCAGCCAGCACAGCGGCTCCTGGGCCCCTGGCATCTGCTGCGGCCGGCTGGTGCCCGAGCTGGCAGGGCTGGCGAGTATTCTGAGTGTCATCTCCAATGGTCTCGAAAGGAAAGAGGACTCTGTCCTTCATTCTCATTGCTACTGAGCTGCTGAAACCTCTTACAGAAATCAGCAAGCACGTACCAAGAGAATGAACGCCCACAGGGACCCGGCCTGAAACAGGGACCCCTGCCTTCCAACTCCACGTCAGACAGGCGTGTGCAAAGGCAATGAAGTCATTCAGCTCAGGGGCTACCAAGCTAAGAAACTGAAAGCAGAAAGAGTCGACCCTCCTAATTTGTTAGACCTTTCTCTCCAGAACCAACTTCTTCAGAAACACATTTCAAAAGAAACAAAAACCCAAAGTGGAAAACAGTATCACTCACTGGTCGGAAGACGTCACTCTGACATATCATGAATCTTGCAGAGACCTAACAGCAGGCAGCTTCACAAACACACAGCAAGTCTGCAGAAGTGTAATGATCAGTAAGAGCAAACCCAACTGCACTGACACCCCCATGGCCAAGAGGAAAGCAGGTGCTGTTTTCAGGACAATGCAATAGTGACAGCGTATTTCCTCATGTGCAGCACGATTTGCTATGTTTAGTGGCACTTAAGTATTACACAGTAAATACTGAAAAAACCCAGAAGTTTTGGATGTGCAGAAGCAATATCACGTTATTCATACAAAAGGTGCTACGCTATAGGATTAGAATACCACTATTTGGGGGTGGAGACCACTTGTAATCTTCAACGCACTTCCAGCGTGCGGCCTCCCGGCTGGCCCCGCACCGCCCGCCTGCCCCGCGAGCCACCCCGGCCGGCTCAGTCAGACCAGTCGTTCTCGTCGAACTCCGAGTCGTCGTCGGAGTCGCTGTACTCCACGGCGATGCGCCGCGACAGGATCGTGGCCACGTCGTTTCCAACCGGCTCCCGCTTGGCTTCCTGCTCACGCTGCTCCTGGACCTTTTTCAGCTGAATTCCTGCAGACACGACACGCAGTTTAGAATCAGATCCCTTCGCACGTGTGCTCCGGGTCAAACAAAAACAAACTGAAAGTCTGTTGGACTTTTTTGTCTATTGACGTGAAGTATTAAAGTGTCGGAAATTTGAGGGCAGAAAAGCCCGGGGAATATTAGAAGTTTCACGACCAAAAAACTGTGCACTCAAAGTTGTTACATTTTTTCATAAAAAAGCAATGTGTTGTTAGAGTATGAAAAAGTTAGTTACAATTTCAGTGCACGTGAGCACCAGCGAAGAAAATTCGAGAGCTGCACCGCCCCAGGCAGTAGCCACGGCCACATGTCGCTCTTTGGGCATAAACCGGTGTGTGCCAGTGGCACCATCCGGGACCATCACAGAACACCTGGCCGGACAGCGCCGTGGTCCAGTTCTGGAAACAGTTCTGCCCTCCCGGCTCTCAGCTGCCCTGAGAAGGAACTAAGGAACTGGTTTCAACAACTATCGTTGAAAATGGATATAAAATACAATCATCTACTTTCTTGCTCAGTCACAAAGTAAGTTATCTGATGATTTAATGTTTATCCATTCGTTCTCTTAACCTTTTGTTTGGCAATAATTTCAGATTTATGGAACAACTCGAAGACCAATAGGAAAACCTCCCCATGCACCCTACACCCAGTTCCCCAACTGCCAGCATTTGACGTTTGTGTCCCAATCTTTGTCACCCTCACACGTGCACAGACACTTTCCTACAGACTGTTTGAGAGTAACTGACATATAACGTCCCTTTACCCCTGAAATACTTCATGTGTTATTCCCTTAAAAAAAAATCCAAATCCGAAAATTAACATGGGTGCAACACTATCTATCCTACTAATATTATTCAAATTTTGCCAAGAGACTCAATCTAACTGCAAATGGAAAAATCGTTTCCCAGTTCAGGATCCGATGTGGGATCACCCGTGACATTAGTTGTTGTGTTTTGTTAACGTCCTTTAATCTGGACAGTTCTCCGATCTTCGTGTGTCACAACCTTCCATTTTTGAAAAATACAGGCAGCCGGTCTGTAGAACGGCCCCCGATCTGGGTGTCTTGGGTATCTCCTTGTGATTAGATCCAGGTTACATACCAACTCTTACTGGGAGGGACTTACACGTATTAAAAAAAAAACAAAACCCAACACTGTTCTACTATGACCCCAAATTTGACACCTGTGAGCTGCTACACCTCTGGGACTTTTTTCCTTGACAAAACAGAAGTGTCACTGACATTCAAGACACACAGAAGACCCTGAGGTCTCCAGGCGGGCGTGTGTGCCACACCTCGGGCCTCAATCATGGGCGCTAAAGCGAAACACAGAAGCAGCAACATCACAGCATCCTCTGAGGATGTCACCAACACTGACTCCCAGGCTGCCAAGGAGCCGTCCGCAGTCACTTTCTGATGAGATGACTACCTGTGACCAAGAGTGTGTGCAGTTCCCCACCATGGAAGAAACTCTTGCAATAGTCCCAGATCACGTTGTTGACCCTCAACCAACCCGGGCTGCGGCCTGGTTAAGGATGAACGGTGTGGGCTGCAGGTTTTTATGCAAGGTCTGAGGACAGAGCAAGATGGGCCAGGCGTCGGGCTCCCCACCGATTCCACCTGAGAGTCTCTGCTGCTACATGTTTTGAGGTCTGGGGGTCAGTGTAGGACTTTTATCTGACAAAAGGGTTATGCTGTTAAATAAATGGCAAAAAACCATGGCTTAGCGCATCAAGCTAGGACCATGACAAGTCCAGGACATACCGTAGATTGTTGTAAAAAACTAATATCATTTTCTTTCTTTTATACTTTTACCCTTAGAGTAGAATGCAGAGAAGAGATCCAATTAATTAATTGATCATTGCTGTTATCTGATTTCTGGTTTCTAGTGATGTACAGCTTCCCCGAATTCTCAATTCTTTATCATAATGTGTTTACCTTGCACTGGCAAAAACACAGTATTAAAAAAAATCAAATAAGACCCCTTTAATTCTAAAGACTGATTTAACATAGGGAGTAGTAACGTGAAGACAACACGGCTGTACCTAATTGGAGACATGAGGAAATCTCTTCCCAAGAGCCAGGCTGTGTAGCTGGGCTGCTCCACTTACCCATCCGAATAGCAGCAAGGAGATCGCTCCGGGCATCGCTGATTGGTGGCTGTGCAGGCTCCTGCCGCTTGGCCTCAGCCGCTGGGGGGCCATGCATTGGGGAGGACGACAGAGAAGACCCCGGGCCAGGCGGTCCTGGCGGGGGAGGTGGTGGGCCCGGGGGAGGCGGGGCTGCGGCCAGGAGCCCGGCGGGAGGGTGAGGCGGTGCCGCGTAGGTGGTGCCGGCCGACGTGGGGAAGGAGGGCTGCATGGGGATCTGGAGAGGGCTGACGAAGGCAGTTTGTGCAGACGGAATCACGGGGGGTGGCGGGGGAGGAGGTGGTCCTGACGGGTTGTAATACTCAATTATCTGTGCTGGGAGCATCCTAACGGAGAGACGAAACACACAGAGTCACCAAAGGAACAAGAGGGTCACGGCGTCTGAGTCCCAGTATGCCTAACAGAGGGGCTTCCCCAGACACAACACACACTGTCACCCGAACTCAAGCACGGCAGGAAGCAAGTATCCGCACTTCGGGTCAGTTATTTTCACAGTTCTACATTATGATGGAATTCAAGATCTTTTACCGAAATGCACCAAAAGGAGGACCACTCAAAAAGTGAAGCAATTTTCTGTGGAAAGCTAGAACAAAGGAGTTGACTGCAGAGGTCAGAATTAGCACTGCCACTGCATCCTTTCTCCTGGGCATCTCAGAAGTGGGTGCTCACAGACTTGCCTTGGAAGGGTTCTGCAGTCAGCCAGGTTGGGAAAATTCTACCTTCTCTAGCCGACCCCCCCACCGGAATTCCAGTGTCCAGCAAAGTATCAAAAGCTCTGAAAAGACTCACAGCTGAGAAATCTGCTGACTTTTATTCAGCAAAGGGTTTTCCAAACCAGCTGGACCACTTTCCAAACCACTGGACTCTCTTTGCCTGGCCCAGCCTCAAAACACTCTGGGAAGCCTGCCTTCGAGAGAACGTGCAGGTGGTAAACCGCCAGGACATGCAGTCAGGGAGACAGGTGGTAAGAGACACACGTTAACACGGGTGCATATGCAACTTTCCTGGGCACCAACTCTGCGGGGACAAACCCTTTAGGGTTATGCCAAAAAGACAGCGCTAGAGCCTGCCCATCAAAATAAAGGCGGGTGCCTGGACTGACGTTAGGAGGTGTCTGAATTCTACTTCCCAGACTGGGGACAGAATGACGTCCGTGTGCCAAGAGGTCAAGAAAGGAGAGTATACGGCCAACCCATGGGAGCTGCGTTACACAGTCTTCCCATTTGTGCTAAGACTTCTCCGTGATATACCCAGGATGTGCAGAGATACTTGAGGGTTTGGGACAGGTGTGCGAAATTGGCGGTTCATCCTTTATCAATGCCTTGGCTTACGGAGCCACTCAAAGCCCCAGACGCCAGTGGATAAAGGGAATGTGCATGCATGACCACAGACACACCCCTGAGACTGAGCTGTAATAACAAGGGAGCAGCAGGATTCTGCACGTGCTTATTCAACATGGAATCTGGAGGAACCAATAGGATCCGTGTCCAGCCATTCTTGATGATATTCTGGCTTCTAAACTATCAAAGTTGAACATTCTTCTACCTCACATAGCAAGGTTCAAACGCAAGGGCCAAGCAGGATTAGAGTACAAGGCGCACTGAGTTACCCGTAGTCTGCAGGAGCCATGGGCATGGAGGCCTGGGACCCCTCTGGGGCCTGCGGGGGCGGCGGGGGTGGCGGCTGCTGGGGTCTGTTGAGGGCCATGTGCCTCGCCGAGGCGGAGGGGGGCCGGTACTCGTGCTCCGGCGCCTGGTTCGCGGGCCCGTGCGGCGGCGCATCACCAGCTGCTGCGTAGGAAGGGGTCGCCGGCTGGGGGTGCAGAGAGTGGTTGGGCGTAGCTGGATAGGAGGAATCCGTGACGTCCGACGCGTGGGACCTGACGTTCCAGGAAAAGGGGCGGGAGAAATTTCAGTTAAAAAATGTCCTCTAACAGGCGTAAACGTGTATTTGAACAATAACATTGCCAATGCGCAGCAACCAGACATTTATTTCCTCTACTTTCAGCTAGGTCTAGCCCCACGAGAGCTTCTGAGCAACAGCATAATTACTATTTTAGCAGCAAGCCCCAGTGTTACAGGATTCAGAGGCACAGCTTTGGAGTAAGTCAGACAGATCGGCAAGCAGGAAACAGCACAGCCTCGTTTTCGTGATATTTCTGCACACTGTTTCTCTAAGAGAGAGAGAGCTACAAGAGAAATTCCATTTGATTTAGACACAGCATCTAAGACAGACAGGATTTCAGCGGCAATGAAACTGACAGCGTATCATTAGAAAATACACAATGTCAGGTGAACTGGATAAATATTAACAGTGAGAACAGAGAAAGAACACGAGAATGCGGTACAGTGAATCATGTTTTTCTTAAACAGAGAAAGTGTGTTTAACCCAGAGAGAAGGCAGCAGTGCGGTGCACCAGGGCAAGGCACGCTCTCCGCAGCTTTCCCTGCACACACAGTCGAGTGTGAACTCTGAAAGAAAGGGGACTCTCGTATCAGTGCCGCAGAGCTCAGGAAGCTGCAGGGTGCTGGCTCCAGCCGCACCCTCGGGGGCAGAGAAAGCACCTGCGCATGGCAGCCGCGCTGCGCCGGGCGTTAGTAACGGTCACGCGCGCCCGGCCCGGGTTACAGGACGCGTTGTCAGTAGCAGCTGCGCATCCTCTCGTGACGGCTGAAGCAGGGGCGGCCTGAGGCTGGGCAGCCAAAGAAAGCAAAACGACAAACCCTCTGGGCATCCCGTCCTCTCTGGCGCTCCCCGCCTGCTCCAGGCTCCTCACGTCACTCATAAACTCAATGCCCATTTTCCTTCTCTCCCACTCTTCTTTCCTCGTTCTGACTTTTCTCACATTTACTTGCTGGTTTCTGCTAGGGTTCAGCTTGTGTCTCTCTCTCTGAAGGAAACATGCAAACACACTGGGGATGTAGAGGCAGCAGCGGAAACACAAACTGAATTTCCATCTCTGGGGCTTCAGACAGCAGCTTTTCTTAGCTGGAGCACCGCGTGGCACAGAAAACCTTTCGAAACGAGAAGAAACCGATTTTCCCCCTTCCCCCTAACTGCAGTCTAACATATAACTCATTTTTTCTACCCTAATCACAGCACGAATTGTAGATTATGGTGCCTGTATGATTATGTCCTCCGAACTATGCAAACTACTAGCAAACGAGTTAAAAATACTTTTCATGCGGGAAGAACCTGACCTGTATTTAGGTTTAGTATATTTTAAAAATATAAACACCTACAATTCTGGAGTCATTGACAACGTGTGTGTGACTCTCTGTGCGTGACTATGTGTCTGTGACTCTGAGCAAAACTTTCTAGAGGAAACGGAGTCATCCAGTAAAACACGGATGCTCCTCCCGCGACGGCGGCAAGGAATCGCGCGTGCTGTGGCATGGCGGGTGCTGTCCTTGTCCAGAAGCTTGGGACCCTGGGCGGACGAGCCAGGAAAAGGGGCTGGCAGGTGGAGGAGTGCAGGGAGAGGCCACGCACACCCGAGGTGGAGAGTGGAGCAGGTGATATCTAGAGGGCAGGACACTGATGAGGGGAGGCGGCGTGAGGACAGAGAGGGGGCCGGTCTGTCCAAGAGGGAAGGACCGCAGAACGGGGGACGCCAGTGGACAGGGGGAGCCGAGGAGCAGGCGGCTGCTGGGAGACAGAGCCCCCACCTGGGGGAGGCAGAGGCAGCCACAGAGGCGAGGCCCAGGTGGAGGTGAGTGGGGGTTCTGAAGCTTCGTGAGGATCAGCGATCACCTGCCACAGAAAAGAGGCTCAGGAGGGCTCCAGGCGATACTGAAACGGGAGGAAGTGAGTACAGCAGTGGAGACTCAGTGAGAGAGTCCGATAATCTCCCGGGCTTTCGCGTGGACAGGCGGCAGGGCCGGGGAGTGCACCGGCCCGGAACAAGGGTAAGAGAAAGTAACGAGGACAGCTGTACACAGGTGTGATGCCGCTGAGGAGCAGGGACAGAGAGCTGGTCATACGGCAGGCACACACTGCCCCACTCTCATCTTACACGCACGCCTAGGAACAAGCCATCCCCAACAGCCTAGAGAGAGAACAAACATGTAAGGTTAGTTCACGTGGGCTGGTAAAGCGCACTGTCTACATGGACGGCTCACATGCCCGCCATGGAGCCTGCTATCAAACTCCCTCTCTATCTCGAACACACTCAGAGGAGGGGATACAGCCACTCATAAGCATGCTTCTAAATAATACTTAAAACGTGAGATACAGTTTTAAAAAGTCATAAGAAAGAAAACACAGTATGATTCCGATTTTTTAAAACAAAAACCATACGCACGTATAGAAGACTAACTCGAAGGAAACCACAGCATGACAGAGCAGTTCCTCTGGACGGTGCGGTTACGGATAATATTTCATTTTAATTTTCTTCTTTAATTTCCAGACATAAAAAGCATGTCTTATTTTATAATTTTTAAAAAAGTAACACACTTTAGTAAAGTAAAAAATAAAAATTTCTGAATTAAGGGATATAATCCAAGTACGACGATGGATTATGATCTATTTGTCTGTTAGTCAATAATGTGTGCAAACAGAGGCCGTGGGAAATAATAAGACACAATAGGAAACTGTGAATAAAACAATTCTATTTGCTTTTTGAAAAATAATAGAAATGAAGATAATATGTCTAAGCGACAAATACAAAGGGAGAATAGTAAATAATCTGAATGACTATTAATTTTATCCCCAACAAGGAACAATCTAATCTCAGGTGCTAGAATGAATATTAATCATTCAAATAAGGTATCAAAAAAACCCATTATTTTCCCGACTGCATCTACTAAAAAAGTATACAGGAGATAAAAATGAAACGTATGTTTTACATGAATCAATCGCAACTAAATTATTTGGAAAAAACAAAGAGGCAAAGTGACATCACGGGAGCTATTAAGTTCACGAATGTCTCCCTACCTAAAGATCTGTGAGCAGAACTGTATGATAAATTCAAACTTGAGGCTAGAACTCAGTTAAAGCTCTAACAATTCTCTAATATTTAACATATACAGAAAAATTATCCAGAACTTGACTTACAGACCTTCCTGGGTAGCAATATTTACGGCGCTGTAACTACCAAACAAGTCTTTCATTCAAGCGAACACTTACTCAGCACCTTCTATACGCTATAGTTTGCGCCAAACACTGAGGTTACAAAGGTAATAAAAAAAGGACACAGATTTAACCCGAGGTCCAGGCTGCTGCTGTTTCTGAAACAGTCTTGAATCATACAAGATCCCTGTATTCAAACGTTTACATGCTGATGGAAGACTTTAGGCAAATGGAGACAATTTACAAAAGCAGAAATAGGAAACGAATGAAAAGTCAACGTTGACTAGTCTGTTCCTGTCATTCAATAAATCTCTTTTGTAACAACTGTGACTTACTGACGACATTACTCACACCTGCAAGAAATATTTTTACTTAACTAACACATTTTAAAAGTAAACTCCAACAGAATTCTTCTCCTGAAATCAGAATGCATAAGTTATCTGAAGTAAGAAATACATCTCTTTTGTTCATCACTTTTCCAAAGGGTTATCAAAAGGAACAACGAAGATATTCCTGAGTCACATTAGTTACCACCTACCAATAATTTTTAGATACCAAGTGGCAAAGGAAATTCAACATTCCACGCTAAAGAGAAAGAGAAAGGATTAAATGATTATTAAAACAAAAACTTATGTCATTAGCAGTTACCCCAAATTCAGAATCAATGTTACAACAACTACATCTAGATTAACTAAACAATAAGTTAGAAAGAGGAAAAAAAAATCAAAGGAACCCAATGTAAAATAATATTGCCTTAAATTATTTCAAAAACAAAATACAGATAAATAGTTTTTAAATACTGTGGGCCACATACACCCCCCAAAGCTACTGGTGCATTTCAAATCATAATAAAGCCAGTAGGACCCAGTGGCCCACAGCATCAGGTCTGAGGGAGCTAGGACACGCACACACCTAGTGTCTGGGGACAGGGATCCCTCGGAAGACGCTCCGTGGTACACACTCTGAGACAACCTGTTGTCGGGTCTAAGCTCTTTGTCATACGCCATCATATTCCACTCCTGGCGCCTGTTTCTGGCTTTTCTAACCTTTTTCACCTCACGGGTGGTGCCATCTATACGCTTTTGCTCCTGACGTCCAGGAAAGGAAAGCAAACATGCCGAGACAGAAAGGAAAGGAAAACAGCAGGTTAAACGCAGTTGTAACGAACAGGAACCAAACCTGACGTACGGACAAGAGACATTTGCATTCGACCACCCGCACGTTAAGAACATTCTAGAGCAGCATACTCCTCTCACCCAACTGACCCAACAGCAGTAACTGATATGCAAACTTAGCTCCCTAACCTAACTGAACAAAAAATAACTGTGCTACAGCTACAAAAGTTTGCTTATCTTCCTTTTTGGTAAAGAACTCCTACTTTACCAGGCTTGCAGCTGGTTTTAAATCTAAACAAGATCTTCTATATCTGTATTATACAGGTGGGATACCTGGCAACACCACACAGAGAAATCACTTCTCACCACCACAATTTTGATTGACTCCTTAACATGCAGTTATCTTTCAAAGAAAATAATTCAAAATGTTCTATTCCTAACTTCTAAATGATTATTATAGAATATGTAAGCTAATCTTGCAACTAGCTTAACACAGAACAAGAGAAAAACTTACCTGTGCACGAGGAGTCACTCTTGCTCCAGCCCTACTTTGCCAGCAAAAATGCAATTCAGCGAGTGCTTAGGTCCTACGTTAAGTACTTCTTTAAAGGTGAGGACAGTCACTTCCATGTGTGTCTGTAAGTTTTCCCTGTTTCCCTCATAAGATTTTGTGATTTTTTTAAGGATGAGAACTATGTGCCTTTATTTCCTACACGTCTCCCTATCTTAGGGTACCCTCAGCATGCTGTTTTACACAGAACACACATTCCATAAATGCTGGCTGACTGATCAAATCCACAGTCAAGCTACAGGCATGAGCTTCTAGTACTTAGTTATGTTCCAGGCTGATGACACAGATGGCAAACAAACTAGACAGACATGGCCTCTGCCCTCATGGAGCTGGCAGTGCGGGGAGGAAGCCTACGAGAGGACACAGACGAACGTATGATTATAAGCCATGGTAAAACGTAAATGTATTTATATTTTGTTATATATTTTAAAATATCTATGTTATATAAATGTTTGTATCTGCATATTTAAATTTGTTTATGTATTTAAACATCTATGCATATGCGTAAAACCCTGTCCAGTCTGGAAGTCAGGAGGTGCTCTGGAAGGACTCAGAGCCAAAGCATGAGTGGCATTAATTCTGCAGAGGAGCATGGGTTGGACGCATGGCAGGAGCAGAGGACAGACTGTGCGAGGGCCATGAGGAGCAGGGACAGCTCTGCACTGGGAGAAAGGACAGACGGTCCATGGTACACTGAGGTGAATGGCCCAAGATCTAAAAGGCTGGCAAGATCCTGAAGGCCAGGCTCTATGCTGCAGAGAGCAAAGGGGAAAGACAGGGACACCAGTGAGAAACCTGCTGCGGCGGTCTAGGTGGGAAGACGGCAGGTGGCTCAGGGTATAGAGAACACAGCAAACTGCACTGTTTTCAGAGGTACTCAGGAGGCTTTGGTAATGAATCAGCAAAAGACGTGAACGTGAAGTTCACAAAAGACACAGAAATGAGGAACTGTCTGCACGTAAGTACAGGGACAACCACCGCAGTATTGTGACAGCAACAGTAATGGGCAATTATGAAGCATTTCTATTAAAAACAATGAAGTGCATCTTTAATAACGTCAGTGTGTGTGTGTAAGTCATGTGCAGCTCACGTACATAAAAAATACCTTGTAAAATGGGTAGGCCTCTATTTATGAATGCTTGAAAGGTCTAAAAAGATGCATATCAAACTGTTGACAGTGGTCACTCACCCCCAGTGAGGGGAGTGCCTTTATTTCCTCCAGTGCTGTCTGAGCATTTGACAGCTAGGATACATTATTTGGATACTTTTAAAAATCAAAAGAAATAAAGGGGGTGAGGAAGATTTTACCGTGATTCCAATATGCATCCTGATTAAGGACCACTGTATTAAAATAATTAATAACTGTTACCTTTACTTTAAAAGACGTATGCTGACATATTTAGGGATTAAGAGTTACAGCATCTGTAAGTTTCTTTACAGCGGTTCAGCCTCCTACTCTATCAACGTGCGCACGAGACAGGCAGACACATGGGCGTGCGCTCGAGCCGACCACGACAAAGTGTTAACAGTGACGAGTCTACACACTGGCCTACACTAAAATTCCAAGAATATGCCAACTGGTCCCTCTCTCAGATGATCCCAGATGTTTCTACCTGGATCCTCAATTCTGAAGCACACCCACCTGCCTCATTTTTCCCCAAACCCAGCAACCCCGCCTCACCCCACCTCCCTCACGCATCTTTCGGATCTCAGTCGAATGGCGCCCCTCAGAGGTCCCTCCCTGACACTCCACGGCATGCGCCCCGTCACCCGGCCAGGTTGGCTCACCGGGGTGCTCTGTACTCTTCCTCACAACACTTATCCACAGTGCAACCACATACGTAAAACTTCGTATTTATTTGCATAATTATTTTTTAATGTTTTTAAAGCATCACACTAAAGGAAACAAAGTTCAAAGACGATGGATTTTTTTTACGTCCAAATTTTCTAAACTAATTTTTCCTTCAGATTTGTGAACTGCAAATTGAACATGACTTGGGTTTCTGAAATCCTGGGAAATGAAGACTATCTTGCCTCATTTTTCATTCCTATATGAAGCAGACTTGTGTTAACATTTTGAAGCTGCGTTTCAGAGAGCTGCGTGAGTGTTTAGCGCCTGTGTCCCCACTGCACTGTCATCTCCGCGAGGGCGCCCATTCTGTTTTCCCCACCGCTGCCTATCGAGCATTTAGAAGACGTTTAACAAAGAATCATCATATAAATGAACGAATGAGAAATACTTATCAGACTTGTACGTGTTTGAGGAATGAAGAAAGTAGTCAAGGAAATGACAAATGGTTTTAAAGACACAACAGTCGTGCATAAAGATGTTTTCCCTTCAAGGAGAGTGGCAAAAAAAAAATTAAATATTTTTGCCAAACGTATGTCTAAGAAGGAAAACCTAGAAGGCTTTTAAAGAGGACAGGCAAGTTTTAAAGGAAGGTACTCTTAAAAGATCTGGCATTCTGTCCTGTAACTATAAAAAGTGTGGGTATTTAAGACAAACGTGGCTTATATATCAGTTTCTTTTCTGTTCAAAAGATGAGTATCTTCCTTTCTTCGCTTAAATACTTTGTAAACTCCACTTCTTTTCCAAGATTTCCCAGTTAAATCTTCCCAAGCCGTGAGCACAGAAAGAGTGTGTTAATGACCACGTCCCTGGAATCCTTCCCCAGAATCCAGTGGTAGTAATACCGTACACCCGGCATAGTCGGTTTTTATGTTTCCTTTCCTTACACCCCGTATCAACTTTCAACTCTCCCCCATCCCAAACTATCGCTCCTACTGGAGCCATCAACCCACAAAACGCTAAGCATTTCTCCTAACTGAAGCAAACTAGATGATCGTTTTAAAACATAACTGACACATAAAAATATTAGTAAATACTTGCTCTCAGAGAATTATTCTTTTCATTGGGTTGAGTCTAATTTGGGGGCCCCAAAGGGACAATTTCAAAGCCTGAGTACAGCGGGCTTTCCTCCCGAGACTGCCTGTTTCTCCACCCTCACACTTGCCATTTTCTCGTCCACCATTACACTCCCCCCGAAAGGGAGGTTCGTTTTCAGTAAATACTAGCCCCGAACGTGTGGATCACACAAGCTTCCCAACTGCAGAGAACACCTCACCCAAGTCTTAATTACAGGTGGGTGGCAACCCAGCGATTAAGAATGTTAAAAAGACAAAGCTCATCACTGTGTTTGTTGACTGCTTTACGAAAGTCTGAGCGAGCAGAAGGAGAAAAGTGATAAAACATGGTCACAAACAAAACTGAAACCTTAGCCACCACTTTTGTTAAAGCAAAGCAAGTGCTAGAGAACAAATCAGACAGTATTTATCGAAAAATAGTGTTACTGTGTTAGGCTGAACTGTCAGGATCTTCATGTGAAAAAATGCAACCTCCAAAAAACCTTCAGCACTAAAGGCAACATCTCAACTATTTAAATAATTTACTGATCTATTTCTAAGAATCCCATTTACACACTGGCATGCACATTTCCCATGTTGACATTATTTACCTTTTGACGCCTTTTCTCTTTCCTCTTATCTTCTGTGTCCTGCAGCATTTTTTCTTTCCAGAGGTCAAAGAAATAGGAAGGATCAGTATAGAACTTCAGCCCGTCCTTCTTATCATCCCTGCAAATCAACGTATTACCAGTCAGGAAAAAAAAAAAAGATTGTTAGATACTTTCACACGTAGGTGAATACTCATTTGCTTTTACCTCGTGCGACTGTAACATATACACAGGGCATCTTAACTATCCTATGCATTATTAAGTCTTCAAATTTCCTTGTTTGAAAAAAATGTGAAAACGAGCAAGAACAGCAACCTATTCTAGAACAGTTAGGTTAAAAGTACTCTTGCTTATTTAGAATTAAGTAAAGTGCTCTGAAAAAATCACGATATGACTCATAAAGAGCAATTTTTAATACTTCGATTATTTCAGGAAATGTTTTGTTTATTCCAACAGGGGGCTACACACAGAGAGGGCTGTATCCTTATGTTAATGCATGCGCTTCTACCCTACACCTTCAATACTACTAGGACACAAATTAATAAGCACTCCATCCCTTTTTCTCAATAAGGCTTGCCCAACATCCACTAATCCAATGAGAAAAGAAGTAAAATGCTCACAGTAATTGTGACTGGGAAAAACAGTGATGCACTGTATTTTCAAAGTGGAAGTAACCTGCAAAGAAACTTCATTCCCTTGTAGCCACTTCATTTAAAGTACTGCTGCAGTTACTAAGATCTAAAGAATATTTCAAGCCTTTCTATAAGTTACTCATTTTTCATAAAACCAGTAATGCTGCTAAATAGGAATCCAAAGTTGTCATAGAAATCAACAGTAATGTTGATACAAAGTAAAGACTCTGTTCTATTAATGTTTTAAAAAACACTATTTGGCCTTCCTGGTAAGCTTCTCACCATCCAATACGAAGGCCCAGGTTTCCACACGACTAGTCTAGTCACTGTGTCTGAAAATCACTAACAAGCCAGTGTAACTCTACACTTTACCCTTTAATTATTGACAGGCTTTCCTTTCTAATTAATAAGCAAGCTGCATGATAGAGATTTTATTAATAATATTATTGCAAAAAACAGAATTTGTTTCCCCAAGATACTAAGGCCTTGAATACAGGCAAGGTTATAAAAAAAAGCTATAAAACTAAAAATGTATAAAACGCACATTCCTTTTTTCATAAATGGAGTCAGTACTTTAATGATAGCAGGAACCCACTTAAGTAAACAAGTGCTAACCTTGATATAAGAATATAAGCAGCTACATCCTGTGTCTATAGCATCTAAACAATTTTAAGTTTTAAGTCACTTTGTACTTCCTGTAATAAAACAACGTTGTGTCTTACGTAGTTTCAAATGCAAAAGTTTACATATTTTATACACCCCAGATATTATCATATTAATGAAAAGCAGATTTGGGCTGGCACTGCTATTCATAAACACACTATTAAAAAGCCAAAGACATGCTTTATTTTCCGTAAGACTGAAAATACACACACATAATATATATGAAGGTCAAATCATTTTTTCATGCAATTAAAATTTTATGATTACCACAACCAAATACTTCAACACGATCTTGGTTAATCAAATGTAAGTAGTTTATTGGGCTTTCTGTTTATTTCCCCTTTAAAACATAATTTTTAGTGAGGCTCCTTAGTAATGCCAGGTAAGAAAAGTTTAATGAGCAAAGTCTCACACTATAGTATGTATATACTGAAGCTCCCAATGCTAAATAAAACTGAAAGTGCCCCACAAAAATGCCTACCGAACAAAAGCAAAGTCAAAAGTTAAAACGGGTTTACAATGCCACTATTTACACATATCATTAATTTTTTAAATGAGTGTGCTAAAACCTTCAGAAAAGTAAGATTGTTCCACAAAAAAGGCATGGCATCTTGCTCCTCTCCCATCACAGCTTCCATGTGGTGGCTTGGGTTATTTTGAGACAATCTCCCTGTCCATGAAGTGAGAAAGGGATACGGTCTGAACAGCGCTTTACTAGCAGAGCTGCAATAGAGGGTAACTCCAGGCATCTCCTTGCGGACCCTGAGAAAGGCCAGGAACTCGGACCAATAAAAACTCAGGGCACTGCCCCCAAGGGCAGGACCGTGAAGGGCAGTCACGGAAGGGAGCACTCACGGAGCATCACCAGCAGAGCTGGCTCTGGGGCAGTGAGGACCACAGGCCACCACGGCTTGTGCCGTCAGAGGCTGAAGGATGAGCTCGACAGGAGGGCACAGAGAGAGGGAGAAGGACAGGACGTACCACAGGGACAATGAGACAGTAGATGGGAAAGGAGATGGGACAGGAGGTGACAGCAGGTATGGGAAGAAAGCACTGATGTGGAAGGAGGCGGGACAGGTGTTTTTAAAAAGTATTTTTAGGTAGTCTCTGAACATGAACTTTTTTGGTATATTTAATATGCTATGTGATAATGTGTCCCACCATTTTACAGTAACAGAAGGTTAATGTGCTGACTATATTTTCTATCTTAAAAAACCCTAACACTGCAGAATACATTTTTCTGAATTAAATAACAAATGTCTCTGCAGGGCTGAAATGCTGAGACAGGTATTGTGCAGCATTATAAATGAATTACGCAGTTCCTTTCACACTGACTTGGAATACGAGAAGCAACAACATAACCACACGTAATCCTGTTATGTAATACACTCACTTGCACTTAAGACAGCCACATCTGCCACTCACCTAAAGAGTTCACACTTCTCCGGGTAAATGTATCTAAATTTTGAAATACTAAAACTTTAATAACTCTGTACCAATGACTAATTTCATTATGTATAATAATGCAATGATTATTTTCAAAGTTTGAAAAATTCTTAATTTTAACCCAGAGGAGCCATCAAGAATGTTCCCATGCAATGCAATCAGCACAATCCCAGCTCTGCCCACCTCTCCCCCAACCTCTACTGAAAGGCTCTGGGCACAGGTGAGGCTGTACCTGTATGGCGTCAGGATGTTCAGAGGCGGTGGTTTATCACTCTGGTTGTAAATGTCAGCAACAGGATTAGGAATGCTGTTCTTTGAAACCACCTGCTGGTCTTGGACTGTGGAACTTTTGAAAGCTTTTTTCATGTTGATATCCTGTAGTGACACTATTTAGAGAAAAGTCCCACCCAAGTTGAGTTACACAGAAAAAAAAAAATTTTTTTTTTTTTTTGGTTGAGACAGAGTCTTACTCTGTTGCCCGGGCTAGAGTGAGTGCCGTGGCGTCAGCCTAGCTCACAGCAACCTCAAACTCCTGGGCTCAAGAGATCCTCCTGCCTCAGCCTCCCAAGTAGCTGGGACTACAGGCATGCGCCACCATGCCCTGCTAATTTTTTCTATATAT
>CAUYRT010012276.1:0-30024 GCA_963574885.1 Lepilemur ruficaudatus | reverse complement strand
TTTTTTTTTTTTTTTTGAGACAGAGTCTCACTCTGTTGCCCGGGCTGTAGAGTGCCGTGGCATCAGCCTAGCTCACAGCAACCTCAAATTCCTGGGCTCAAGCAATCCTTCTGCCTCAGCCTCCCAAGTAGCTGGGACTACAGGTATGCGCCACCATGCCCGGCTAATTTTTTACATATATTTTTAGTTGGCCAATTAATTTCTTTCTATTTTTATAGTAGAAACGGGGTCTCGCTCTTGCTCAGGCTGGTCTTGAACTCCTGACCTTGAGCTATCCACCCGCCTCGGCCTCCCAGAGTGCTAGGATTACAGGCGTGAGCCACCGCGCCCGGCTAGAATGGGATTATTTTCTTAATTTCATTTTTGGACTGTTGATTGTTTTAGTATATAGAAATACAGTTGGTTTTTATATATTGATTTCTATCCTGTACTCTTGCTGAACTTGTTCATTAGTAATAGTAGTTTTTTGGTTAAGATTTTCTAAATGCAGGATCACATCTGCAAAAAAGATATTTTTACTTCTTCCTTTGCAATTGGATGCATTTTATTTCTTCCCTGATTGCATAGCTGAGAACCTGCAATATAATGCTGACTAGAAATAGAGCAGATATCTGTGCCTTGCTCCCATAGAGAGAAAGCATTTAGTCTTTAATCATTATGGATAATGTTAGCTATATGTTTTTGTAGGTGCTCATTATCAAACTGGGAAAGTTCCTTTTTGTTCCTAGATTGCTGAGAGTTTTTATCATGAATTGGTGTTGGATTTTGTCAAATGCTTTTTTTCTGCATCTATTGAGATGATCATGTAGTTTTTCTCAGTTATTTTGTTAATATGATATGTTACATTAATTGATTTTTTTAGATATTGAACCAACTTTGTATTTTTGATTTCAATCCCATTTGGTCCTGGTATATAATTCATTTTATATATTGCTAGATTTGGTTTGCTAATATTTTATTGTAGAATTTGCATCTACATTCATGAGTGATACTGATTTATAGTATTTGTCTTAGTTCCTTAGTATCAGGATAATTCTGGCCTCATAGAATGAGTTGGGAAGTATTTCTTCCTCCATTTCCTATAATAGTTTGTGAAGGATTGACATTATTTCTTCTTTAAATGTTTCATAGAATTTACCAGTAAAGCCATCTGGTCATGGACTTCTCTTTGTGGGAAGATTTTTAGTTTATAATTCAATGTCTTTAACTTGAATTAGGTCAGTTCCCATATTCTGTTACTTCCTGAGTCATTTTGGTAATTTCTATCTTTTTAGAATCTGTCCATTTAAGTTGTTTAATTTGTTGGCATAAAGTCCCTTATAATTCTAATTTCTGTAAAGTTGGTAGTAATGTCCTTTCTTTCATGCCTGATTTTGATAATTTTTATCTGCTCTTTTTTTCATAGTCACTCTAATTAAAGGTTTGTCAACTCATAGTTCATTTCCAAAAACTGACTTTGGGTTTATATGAACTTTTCTATTGTTTTTGTTTTCTGTTTCATTGGTTTCCACTCTAACTTTTATTATATTCTTGCTTCTTATTGCTTTGGGTTTAATTTGTTCTTTCTTTTCTGGTAAAGATTGGTCTTTCTTCTTTTCTAATATATAATATATACACATAATATGCATTTATATATAAATATAAGTACTGCTATAGCTGTATCACATAAATTTTTATAAATTGTGCTTTCATTTTCATGTAGTTCAACATATTTCCTTACTTCCCTGTAATTTTTTTTAACTCCAGTATTTGTGGATTCCCAAATTTTCTTCTGTCATTGATTTCTAATTTAATTCCATTATTATTAGAGAACATATCTTGTATGATTTCAGTCCGTTTTTATTTATTGAGCTTTGTTATGGCCAGGCTTGGGACTTAGCAACCTTTTTCTTTCTTTTTTTTTTTTTTCCTTGAGACAGAGTCTCACTCTGTTGCCTGGGCTAGAGTGCCATGGCGTCAGCCTAGCTCACAGCAACCTCAAACTTCTGGGCCCAAGCGATCCTCCTGCCTCAGCCTCCCAAGTAGCTGGGACAACAGGCATGTGCCACCATGCCCGGCTAATTTTTTCTATATATTTTTAGTTGGCCAATTAATTTCTTTGTATTTTTAGTAGAGTCAAGGTCTCGCTCTTGCTCAGGCTGGTTTTGAACTCCTGACCTTGAGCGATCCTCCCGCCTAGGCCTCCCAGAGTGCTAGGATTACAGGCGTGAGCCACCACGCCCACCCAGTCTGTTATTGTGTTTTTAATTCTAGCCATCCTAGTGGATGTGAAAGGTATCTCGTTACGGTTTTGATTTGCATTTCCCTGTGGTTAATGATGTACATCTTTTCCATGTGCTTATTATCTATTTGTGTATCTTTTTGAGAAATGTCAATTTAGATCCTTTGCCTATTTTTTTAATTGGGTTGTCTTTTTCTTAGCAAATTACAGGATTACAGGTGTGAGCCACCATGCCCAGCCAAATTATAAGTTTTTTTATAGTCTAGATAGAAGTCCCTTATCAAATATTTGACTTGGAAATATTTTCTCCCATTCTGGGGGTTGTCTTTTCATTTTCTTAATACTATCATTTAAAACACAAAAGTTTTAAATTTTGATAAAACTGAGTTTATGTGTTTTTTATTTTGTTGCTTGTGCTTTGGTTTTACTGTCTAAGAAATCATTGCCTAACCAAAGGTCATAAAGGTTTATTCCTAAGTTTTCTTCTAAGGGTTTCATAGTTTTACTTCTTTACATTTAGGTCTGTGATTCATTTTTGTTAATTTTTGTGAATGGTGTGAAGAGAGGGGGGTCCAGTTTTATTCTTTTGTTTGTGGAGATCCAATTGTCCAAGTACTATTTGTTAAAAAGACTATTCTTTCCTCCATTGAATTATCTTGGCACCCTTCTCAAAAATTTTCTGAGCATAAATATATGGGTTTATTTATAGACTCCCAATTCAATTCCATTGATATATATATCTGTCCTTATGCTATTGCCACACTGTCATGATTAGTGTAGTTTTGAATTAAGATTTGAAATCGGGAAGTATAAGTCCTCCGATATTCTTTTTTTAAGATTATTTTTTCTATTCTAAGTACTTTGCATTTCCATATGAATTTTAGGATAAGCTTCTCAATTTCTTCAACAAAAGCCAACTTGGACTGTAATAGGGATTGCACTGAATAAATTTGGAGAGTATAGTTGGCCTTTCATATCCATGAGTTCCACATCCATGGATACAACCAACCACAGACTGAAAATATTTTTTTAAAAAAATGGATGGTTGCATCTGTACTGAACTTGTACAGACTTCTTTCTTGTCGTTACTACCCAAACAATACAGTATAACAACTATTTACATAGCATTTATATTTTATTAGGTATTATAAGTAACCTAGAGATGATATAAAGTATAGGGGAGGATATGTGTGGATTTTATGCAAGTACATCATTTTATATGAGGGACTTGAGCATCCATGGATTTTGGTATTCTCGGGGTTCTGGAACCAATCCCTCACACAGATACTGAGAGATGACTGTATTGATATCCTAACAGTATTAAGTCTTACAATTTATTAACAGCTCAGACTTTTAACATTTATTTCAGCCTCTTTACTGATCACAAAACAGGGGTGACACAAAACGGAAGTGAGGTGACTTGTCCAAGGGCCTGTATCTATGAATGACAAACTGAAATACAAAGTCACGTTCTCTGTGCAGTATTCTTTCTACCCATTATATAATTTCTACCCATTATGTTCCAATGTTTTCCTTGTCCACTATTTAGTCTAATGTAGATAACACAAACAAACATCTGTGCTATTCAGGAGCAATGGAAAAATTATCAAAATCATGTTCTCGTTTTATTCTCTAAATCCAAAAGGTTTGCTTTTGTAAAGGGAAGAATTTTTTTTAATTGGGTAACAGAAATACAGCAGACTATAGGGGTTATTGGATTCAAGTAAGGGAGTTAAAATTGAGCTTTGGAGGCTGGGTGCAGTGGCTCATGCCTGTAATCCTAGCACTCTGGGAGGCCACCGAGGCAGGTGGATTGTTTGAGCTCAGGAGTTTGAGACCAGCCTGAGCAAGAGCAAGACCCCGTCTCTACTAAAAATAGAAAGAAATTAGCTGGACAACTAAAAATATACATAGTAAAAATTAGCCAGGCATGGTGGCGCTTGCCTGTAGTCCCAGCTACTCGTGAGTCAGAGACAGTAGGATCGCTTGAGCCCAGGAGTTTGAGGTTGCTGTGAGCTAGGCTGATGCCACGGCACTCTAGCCCAGGCAACAGAGTGAGACTCTGTCTCAAAAAAAAAATAAAATAAAATAAAGCTTTGGAGTCCTTAGTTATAAAAAAAAGCATGCATTTGGAATTGCTCATCCAAACTTGAAACTCATTTATACAGCTTCTTTAATTGGAATTAAAACTAAGATACATGTGATAACATACCAGTCAAAAAGTTTAAATTTGAAATGGGTAGCTCTCATTTCACAAATAACATAAATGTGTTTGCAAAAGGATTGTACCTATAATTTTATTTGGCAAAGATAATAGTTCTGTTGTTTGATTTATAAGGAATAGTCCTTTTGCATTGTAACATTTGTATAGGTTATTTCTTTTTAAGAATATATGCCAGCCAGGCGCAGTGGTTCACACCTATAATTCCAGCACTGTGGGAGGATCCCTTGAGCCCAGGAGTTCGAGACCAGCCTGGGCAACATATGAAGATCCCATCTCTACAAAAAATACAAAGATTAGGCAGGAGAACTACTTGAGCCCAGGAGTTTGAGGTTACAGTGAGCTATGATTGTTCCTGGGCAACAAGTTGAGACTCTGTCTCTTAAAAAAAGAATATTTGCCTTCCTAGTCGTGTGTGTGTGTGTGTGTGTGTGTGTAGGGGGCAGGGGGATAGAGATTGCAAATGATGAAAAAATTAATGATGAAAAAATTATGTTGGGTAAGGGAAATGTTATTCTGCTTTATTTCTTTAGCGGAAGATCCATCCAAAAGCTATGTGAAATTAAGAGACTTTGTGCTTGTGAAGCTTTGTCAAGATTTGCCCTGTTTTTCCCGGGAAAAGTTAATGCAAGGATTCAATGAAGATATGGCAATAGAGGCACAACAGAAGTTCAAAATAAATAAGGTATTTGTATTCTCCAGGAAAAAAAAAAAAACATTTAAAATTTTAAAGTTTTTTTAAAGTACGTAGCTTAACTAAAACAGTGTAAGGACATTAAGAATACTTGTGTGGTAAGTAGCAGTGATTAAGAGTAAAGGCTCTGGTCGGTCGCAGTGGCTCACGCCTGTAATCGTAACACTTTGCTAAGCTGAGGCAGCAGGATTGCTTGAGACCAGGAGTCCAAGACCAGCCTGGGAAACATAGCAAGACCCCATCTCTACAAAAAAATTTTAAAAATTAGCCAGGTGTGGTAGTACACACCTGTAGTCCTACCTACTAGGGAGGCTGAGGCAGGAGGATTGCTTGAGCCCAGGAGTTTGAGGTTGCAGTGAGCCATGATCATACCACTGCACTCTAGCCTGAGTGACAAAGCGAGACCCTGTCTGGTTTTTTTTTTTTTTAAATAAAAAAGTACAGGCTCAGAAGCCAGATTGCTCGGATTCAAATCTAGCTCTACCACTTACTCTATGACTTAGGGCAATTTAGTTTACCTCCTTATGCTTTAATTTCCTCATAAATAAAATGGGAAGATAATAGATGTTCATGTAATAATGCAACAAGCAGAGCAAAGATGGATAGTAGGATCTTATTTTTGCTTTTTAAAAAAATGTTTAAACCGTAACACAGTTATATCCCTGGAAACAAGTATTCATGGGAAGAGGGGTTGAAGTAAAACACATCTTTTATTTTATATACTTCTATATATTTGTTTAAATTCTAAAGTAGTAAATAAGATAGGTACATAAAAAAATATGCGAGTTCACAGAAGGAAGTTTATTACATTGATGTAAGCAAGAGAATCAGTGGTTATTTCACAGAAAGGATGGCATTTGATCTAAACCTTGAAGAATGAATAGGATTTGGATTAGGATGAGAGCTATTTCAATAATAAGGACTAGTGTTTAATACTGTTGACTAACCCTTCCTTGGCCTCTAAAGCACACTTCCTGGCTTTCTGCCTACCACTGTGATCATGTTTTTTCAGATGCTTTCACTGGCTTCTCCTTTTCTATGTACTCCTTAAATGTAACTCTTCCCAGAGTTCTCTATTCAACTCTCATTTCTTGTCATTCTACTTATTCTACCTAGGAGATTTTATCTAAATCTCCAATCCAGATTTTCCCCCTGAGCTATATAACCAAAAGGTTGTCAGTCACCTTCAATAAACACCTCAATTTGAACACAAACTTTCCCTCTTCTGCATTAAAGTACTTTAATTGTTTCTTAGCTTTAAGATGAAAAATATGTTTTAGAAGTAATTTATATCTCTAGACTGTATTAAACCTGTATTTGTTAATGAGAATTTATTTAATAGCTCAACTGTTAAAACTCCTTGGCTCAAGTGATCCTCCTGCCTCAACCTCCCAAGCAGCTGGGACTACAGGCATGCACCACAATGCCTGGCTAAGTTTTTCTATTTTTTGTGGGGATGGGGTCTTGCTATGTTGCTCAGGCTGGTCTTAAACTCCTGGTTGTAAGCGATCCTCCTGTCTTGGCCTCCCAAAATGCTAGGATTACAGTTGTCAGCCATCTCACGCGTCCCATAGCTTAGTTTCTTAATGCTCTCTCTGCCCTTCTTTTTGCTACCATATCTATGTAGCTGAAAGAGTGATTTACATAAAACTCAAATTTATGCATGTTGCTTACTCTCTCATTTAAAATCTGTTAACCTACTAGATTAAAGTCTAGCTCTAAGACTCCACCCTCCTTTTCCCCTACTTCTTGCTTATTTTGTGCTTCAGCAACGTCAAGCTGCTGTGTTCTTGTCCACATGTTCACACGTGCACATGCACACATACACAGAATGCCTTCCCCTCTTCCTAGAATGGCACATTCTTCTCCCTTTAAGATTTAGCTTAGGTTTCATTCCCCTAGGAATCCTCTTCTAACATTCCTAGGCTATGCTACCATAATACCCTGTCATTAAATTAATCATACTTTAATCATTTGTGTTCACCCACTGGACTGCTTGAGGGCAGAGACTATCTTTTATTGCTTTTCTTCTGGTATTTAGCACAATTCTTTGCCCATGGCAGATATTAAACATATCCTGTGTTCTTTTGGGAAAGTGTCACTATTTTTAAATTTGAAAATGTTCACATTTTCTTTTGTTGTATTTATTAGCAACATGCTAGACGGGTTTATGAAATTCTTCGACTACTGGTAACTGACATGAGTGATGCTGAACAATACAGAAGCTATAGACTGGATATTAAAAGAAGACTAATTAGCCCATATAAGGTAGGACTTTCAAGAATCTTAAACATTGTATTCTTGTTACTGTTTAAAACAAAAGAAAAGCTAGCAAATGCCAGTGTATGGGAGAGTTCAAATCATTTTGCTAAATTAACTTTTACAAAAGTGAAAATATTCTTCTAGTTACATATGAATATCCTTACTCATAATTTTCCAACATAAGCTATAATTGTTTTTCATTCATTTAAAAACTACTCCCAAGGATAGTCTACTGTGGTTAGTTTTCTTCTTTCATCTTTTAAAAATCTGAATGCCGAGGCCCTAACAAATAATCTTGTTTTCCCCAATTTTTTTGTCTTCCCACTTGTCATATATATCCTATTTGCTTTGCTCTCTTCCTAAAAATAGCCTTGGTTGCCTTATAACCTCTGTACTTTACCATAGCTGAAATTGCAACTTAATATTGTTCATTTCTTTTATTTTTTTTAACATTCTTTCTTCTCGGTCTTGTTTTCCACTTTTTTCATCTTCCATATTTTCCTGCTTCTAATACAAAAATTTCCCCCCAGATCTGGTTTGGCCTTATCATTTGGCCATTGGTAGGGTAGATATTGTTCAACTTGTGTGAATGGGATTTTTTTTTTTTTCTTTTTAGAATGTGGACATTCCAGATTTGAACAATGGCAGTTTGTTGTCTACTTTCAGCTTGGCAGCAGTTGGGGAGACTATTTGTTAATTTATTCAACAAATAATTATTGAGCACCTGACATGGGGTTGCTACATTTTACCCAATACCTGTAGGTTCATATAGAAAAATAGCTGGGAATGACCAAGTCAAATCTGTCTTAAAATTTGAGAAAGTAAATAATTAATGAATAATTAATATATCAAGTACACATTTTGGTTTTCCTACATAAATTTCGAGAAAATTTAAGTTTTATTTGCCATAGATTCTGCTTTTTTATAGAGCCAATTTTTTTTTTTTTTTTTTTTTTTGAGATGAGTCTTACTCTGTTGCCCTGGCTGGAGTGCAGTGGTACAGTCAACAGCTAATGGCAACCACAAACTCTTGGCTCAGGTGATCTTCCTGCCTTGGCCTCTGGAATAGCTGGGACTGCAGGCACACATAGTCCCACCACACCTGGTTAGTTTTTATTTATTTATTTATTTATTTTTTAGAGATGGGGTCTTGCTGTGTTGCCCAGGCTGGTCTTGAACTCTTGGCTTCAAGCAACCCTCCCACCTTGGCCTCCCAGAGTGCTGGGATTACAGGCATGAGCCACTGTGCCTGGCAGAGCCAATCTTTTGAATGTCAGTGGCTTATTGGATCACACTACTCCTTGCTGAATTCCAATTCTTCCTTTATAGCATCTTGTTACTTTGCAGTGCAACTGTGTTTCCGAATTTGTCATTGTAATTCTGTTCAAATATATCACACTCTGAACATAAAAATAATTATTTGCCTTTGAGTATAAATAATTTTATCTTGAATTTATATATAGATGTATAGTTCTTCATAGTGTCATTTCATTAAATGGATTTTCTACTTAATGGACTACTATCTACACATAACAAGCTGTAATAAATTATAATGGTCTTAAACATTGTCCAAAGTAGCATTTTTTTTTTGATGTTATCAATTCAGAAAATAGGTAGAAATGGTACTTTCCAAAGGTTTTGATCTTTAAGTAGTATTTGTTAGCTAGAAAATGTCTTTATGATGAAATTTGGGCAGAGAGAACAATATGACTAGATGACAACATTTACGAGTATTAAAACTCTTATATTATTTTATATTAACTACCGTCACTTGTCCAGCCAGTTCACCTATCTAAAAAACAGACAAAAACTGGTTATTAAACTCTTAAGGTTCTTAACAGCCAAAGTGGTATCATCATCCTTGCAGTAGAGATTAATTCTGACATACATCTGAAAAAAAAATCAGCAATAAAGAAATTGAAGGTGGTAAGAAGGGGAGAGATAAATTGGGGAAGTAAGCTCTCCTAGAGAGAGATTTAAAAGCAGCGTGATAATTTAAAACAGTTTGTTACTGACACATGATTTATTCTGTAGGTTATGTGGAACAGAATTGATAGTCTAGAAATATTTAAGAATTTAATGTGATGGGTTTATTAATATATAAGAATTTAATGATTGGAGGCATCTTCAGGCAATGGAGATAGATTATTTAATAAATGTTATAACTGGTTAGCAATTGAGAAAAATAGCTTGTATTCCTATCATACACCACAATAATTTCCTAATTTCCCTTTAGTTCCTGAACTGTTTCCTTGAGTTAGATGCCCTCGTATGGGGCAGTCATGTTTCTTGGCAGAAAAAGTAACTTTTACAGCATATGAGATTGAAGAGTAAGGAATATACTGCCCTTTCAGGCCCTACGAGCAATAAATTCAAATCAGTTGTCTAGCACTGAGGTCTCCAATCCAAGGCCTGTTAGGAACCCGGTGGCACATCACTGCCTGAGCTCTGCTCCTCTCCCCCGCCACTCTCCCACCTCCTGCTTGGAAAAATTGTCTTCTACAAAACTTAGGAACCTGGCTTCACAGCAGGAGGTGAGCAGCAAGTGAGCAAAGCTTCATCTGTATTTATAGCTGCTCCCCATAGTACTAGCATTACCTCCCCATGCCCCACCCCCACCCCTGCCTCTGTCCATGGAAATATTGTCTTCCATGAAACCAGTCCCTGGTGCCAGAAAGGTTGGGGACCACTGGAATATTCATTAACACCACTTGAAAGCTTGTTAGAAATGCAGAGTCTTGGGCCCCACCCCAGACTTACTGCATCAGAATCTGAATTTTAGCAAGTTCTTCAGGTGATCTCTATGTGCATTCACATTTGAGAAGCACTGCTTTAGAGGGTGTGCTTACATTAATGCAGTTTTATTTTTTTCTTTTTGATATAGTAGTAGCAACCTCATTTATATAGATTCAATAATTTAGACCCAGGCTCAACCTTTTTTTTTTTTTTTTTTGCGGTGCCAGTTTATCTCAGTAAAGGCTTATCTCCAGTACCTGATTGTACCCTGTTTTAGAAATATTCATTTGATTATAAATTTAGCTTAATTTTGAGCTTCTAAAGCAGTAATCATGACACATTTGCCTGGTATTCCAAAATTATTAGGGTTCCTTTTAAGGGACATTTATTACTTAGGACTGGTTTAAGGTGTTATTTTTAGGGTTTTTTTGTTTTTTTAAATTGTCTCTTCAAAGGCAGTTTGACACAGGGACTAAGAATACAGACTCCCAATTGTTTGACTCCTGGCTTCTCAGCTCACTACCTCTATGAACTTGGTCAAGTTATTTATCTTCCTTGTGCCTGTTTTTCCTTGCATCTAATACCTATTTCATAGAGTTGCTAGGATTAAAAGTTAATAGATGTGATTTCTGATCTCTATATTATAAAGTCAACTCTTTATTACATGTTCTAATAAAAGAGAGAGCTGAGATGATAATCTAGAACAGTTTGTCCAAAACATATGAGTTTCATACATCACAGTGGTGCCACCCAACCAGGAATCTTGGAGTTATTCTTCATTATTCCTTCCCCACTCAGTACCTTCTCCCCTAAATCTGTCTTGTCTGCTCCATCTCTGCTTCTGTTGACTTGATCTAGGCTTTCATCAGCTCTAGCTTGAACTACCATAGTAGCTACCAATTCAGTCCTCCTCAGTCCCATCCTGACACTGACAGTGTCCTGCATACCAGCTCCTTGTTGCAAACTCCTTAGCATAGTGGTGTCGTCCTCAGTAAAATGGGTTTAGTAAGATAATGTATGTCTAGAACTTCATAGACTCAAATGCTAATATTTTTTTAAGTATAACAGTTTTTCATTTATCTTTCTGAAACTTTTCCAACAGTTTATGTTAAAATTAGTATGTTGTCCATTAATATATCACTGGGTAAGAGAACCGTAGTGCCAGGAAAATGACAGTTTGAAATGAAAAATTAATGTAATTAATTAATGATTTAATAGTGAAATGAAGAGCAATAGCCCATATTCTCAGTTTTCTTTCTTCAGTTAGTGTCTTTTATTTATTAAAGAAAGGTTTCAGTGTCTACACTGACCAGAATTCTTTAATAAGCTTTGGAGGCTGCTAGTCACATACATCATTTGACACAAATGCCAGTGTTCTTGTTAACTCCATTTAGAGAGTTTGCAATTCATGATTAACATTATGTTTAATCTTCCTTAAGAAGAAAACTGTAGGACCGGGCGCGGTGGCTCATGCCTGTAATCCTAGCACCCTGGGAGGCCAAGGCGGGTGGATCGCTCAAGGTCAGGAGTTCAAAACCAGCCTGAGCAAGACTGAGACCCCCGTCTCTACTAAAAATACAAAGAAATTAATTGGCCAACTAAAAAAAAATATATAGAAAAACTTAGCCGGGCATGGTGGCGCGTGCCTGTAGTCCCAGCTACTTGGGAGGCTAAGGCAGAAGGATTGCTTGAGCCCAGGAGTTTGAGGTTGCTGTGAGCTAGGCTGACGCCATGGCACTCACTCTAGCCTGGGCAACAGAGTGAGACTCTGTCTCAAAAAAAAAAAAAAGAAGAAGAAAACTGTATGTCACAAATTTGGGCATATTCTATTATTTGTAACATTGGAGACTTAAAATTGTAAAAATATAAAGAAATATCTGCTTTCTTATCTAACAAATAATTGTTTTTTGCTTAGAAAAAGCAGAGAGATCTTGCTAAGATGAGAAAATGTCTCAGACCAGAAGAACTGACAAACCAGATGAACCAAATAGAAATAAGCATGCAACATGAACAGCTGGAAGAAAGCTTTCAGGAACTAGTGGAAGATTACCGACGTGTTATTGAACGACTTGCTCAGGAGTAAAAATTATTCTACTCTGTACAGGAAGCTTGCAATTTCTGTACAATGTGTTATGAAAAATCTGATGAAGACTTTAATTTTAAAATCTTGTAACATTTTACTTACATTAAAAGTTATCTATCTTTAGTTGGATATTTTCTTTTGGAGAGATTGTATATTTTAAAATACTGCTTAGAGTCTATGAGCATATATTGCATTAAAGAAAAGATACAGCTTCTGAAATATCACTGCAATTGCTTCTCTTCTTAAAAAGTATAATAAATGCTTAGTTGTGATATGTTAATGTGTGATGATATGATTCTTCAATACTTACGATAAACTTTCTGTCTTATTAAAAACCTTAGATTTTATACTTTATCATTCCTCCCACACTTTGCTTCTAAGATTTTACATCTTACATCTTTAAAACACATTTCTTTAAGATCATCCTAGTAATCTTGTTTTTTCTATATGATTTTTTGAAATAGGAAATGTCCTTAATATAGGTTTGTTTTATTTTAAATAAACTCCCATTAACTGTTGGGGGTAGGCAGGTGAGGGAAAGAAGGGAAACTAGATATAGCCTAAAACCTAAATATCTGGCATCAAATATCACTTGAAGATAATTTAGAAGTTAGCATAAACATTTTATAATAATATAAGATAATAAGATAGAAATCAGTGTATAGAAATCCTATTTGTACAGCATTATTGAAATATATCTAGTGTAAAATGAGATACATATCTGTTATGGTTTGTTTATAAGGTTACTAAGGTATTGAAATACAACAAAAAAACCAAATTAATGATAAATTGCTTAATATACTTTTATTTTTAATGAAATAGAATATTATAAATAAATAAGCTGCTTGATAATCATTAAAAGAAAAAGCTTAAAATGTTTATAATGTGTGCTAGTAAGCCATGTATTATGTAACATCAAAAACAACATGTAAGTTGAACTTTACTTTTAAAAATCTAATTTGTTTAATGCTTTGAGCAAAAATCCCAACTTGGACAAGAACTACCTTGTCCTAGAATCGACTTTCCATCAGTAAAACTTGTCAAACATAGGAGAAGCAAGTAACTGGTAGCCTCTGGACACAAATAGCTATGGCCTGCAGCTTACCAATGGCACTAAACTGTCCCTTAAAATGAGGGAGCTGTAGAAGTTTCAAACCATCTCATCGCAGAAGCCTGTATATGATAAACCTTGTTGATTTCTGAGAAATTATATATATGTACATAATTTGCTACAGATAAAATGAACTAGTTCAGTTGAAATCTCTTATGAAACTATGAAAGCAATTTGTCTTTCATCTAAATTGGCTAATAATTTTTAAATTTTTTATTGACAATTCACAATTGATACTTAAAGATGAGCTCTGAGGAGAAACATCAATACAATCTAAACCAATTGTCATTCAAGTTTTTGTGTGTGTATAAAAACCAGAAAAAGTCAATGTGATGATAATTTCCCTACTCTTTTTTTTTTTAAAGCAGTGTTCCTATGTTCAGTTCATGGATAAAGATCTGCTTTAGTCTATTTACAAGACAAAATGTTACCAAAAAAAAAAAAAATCGGTTTAGCATTACTCTTTGAGACGTGCAAGGCTGTATCTTCACTTGGAGTTAAAATGGTACAAGTCTGATATTTAGATCTGCACCCTATAGGGTAATTAAATATCAGGATAGATGTATAGGACTGTGTGTGAAACCCAACACAGCCACCCTCTAGGGCCTGCTGGTCACTTACCACCCCCAGTCTTAGCCTTCACCCCATTTATCATCCACATACGTATCTACTACATTACTTATTGCCTTTGCCTCCTTTTTCAATTCCCTCCCCTCCTCTGCCACCCTTAATTTACTTTTTCCCTGTCCTCTACAAAGTGTATTTTCTCTACATATAATAACATGTTTCCTTCTGAGCATCAGTTTTTTCATCTGTAAAAATGAAGTTGTACTAGAATGATCTAGGCTCCCTCCCTGTTCTAAATTTGGTGATTATGCTTTTCATATCTTTTCTCCTCATTCTTACGCTTTTATACTCAGATGTGGGTGTAAGTGTGGTGTATGTCTAAAATAAAACATTTTTCTAAATCACACAAGAAAATTCACAGTTTATATGTGACATAATTTGTGTGAGAGAGGAAATTAAATGCACTGTATGTCCCTGATCGTCTCCAAATTGCTGGGGCCCTGGCTTACCCTGGTTTACTGTACCAGGGTAACTTGTCTTTTCTGAAGGTTTATCTGATCCTCTGATCCACCATCATCCTTGCTACTAGAGAACAGCTGACAGCAAAGCCCCCAGAGCCATATTTGAGAATGATTATAAACACACACAGACCTTCTAGGCATTTCATGCTAAAAAAACAAAAAAGAATTCAGAGACCTTAGAGATCAACTGATTTAGTTCCTTAAATTAATTCTTAAATTCTTTTTGTTAGAATATAAGAACTGGTTTAACAGTATTAAATTGATTTAATAAGTACCCATAATCCTTCCTTCCAAATAAAATTTCTACACTTGTATATTATCTCTGTGTATATATTGAACATAGTATTTTTAACAAACATTTCTAGTGTTCAAAATGGCTCTCATAAATGTACAATATTTTATGTTGATGTTTACCTAGGGGTTTTTTTCTGTTTACTATTTCAGACAACATTCAAATGAATTAGTATCTTTGTGTATATATATTTTTGTATCTGTTAAACAATGTCCTTAAATTCCTGGGAAATGTAGTTACTGAGTCAAACAGTAGGAATATGTCCCTGGCTCTGTTACATAGTGTGCCGTGTTGTTAAACCCAGATATGAATGTGTTTACTGATTTTAACAGAATTTTAACGCTGTGTGATGTTGATTTTGTTGTTTCAATAGGTATAAAATCTCAAATTTACATTTCTTTTACTTACTAGGAAGGCTGAATATTTTTCCATTTTTTGTGAAATTTTTTCCCTGATATGAATTATCCATTTGATTTTCTAAAATGTATCTTTTGCAATCTACACTCTCAATTTATAAATGGACAATAGATCCAGAGGTTAAAAAACTTGCTTAAGGTCACACTATGACTGTACACTGGGCTCCTGACTTCCACTCCATCCCATCTTACATCAAATAGGCCAACCAAGTCAAGCATGCCAGCCCACTAGCCCTCTTTCCTAACAGGGGTGTTTTTCTCCTCACCATCTGGAAAATACCTCACTTGCATAACATTTGCCTTTGTCGCCAGATAAATAACCCAACTGCCCTCTTGTTTTTGTATCTTTAGAGGAACAAGTATTAAGAAAAGGATGTTCGATAGCAATGACTGAAATAATCGATGCCTCTTTTGAAATACGGCTTGAAGTTTCTCATTTCCTTCCAACATTTAATCTATAACTTTCCTGTGTTCCTATTTCTTTACATCTCTATTGTACATATTTCATTCTCCTTGTATTACGAGGTGCAGTGGAATTATACAGTGCATTTAATTTACTCATTGACTCGAGTAGAGCTGTGTTTATGTACATATGAGTTATTTTCAATAGGAAGTGTGCACATAGAAATAAAAAGCAAAAGGGCATACAGTGAAAAGATTCTTGCCCCAGTTCTCCAGAAACAACCACTGTTACCAATACCTTGTATACTTTCAGATGTTATGTGCATAAATGAGCATATCATGTATATTTTTTATGTCTCATATATACATGATAACCTACCACACATTGTTTTCTAACTTGTTTTTTTAATCTACATTTTTGTTTTTTGGCTTTATTTTTTTGAGACCCCATCACCCAGGCTGGGGTGCAATAGGGCATGATCATAGCTCACTGCAGCCTCGAACCCCTGAGCTCAAGGGATCCTCCCACCTCAGGATCTCAAGTAGCTAGGACTACAGATGTGTGCCACTCGCTCCACTGTTTTTTTTGTAGAGATAGGGTCTCACTGTGTTGTCCAGGCTGGCCTCAGACTTTGGCCTCAAGTGATCCTCCCACTCTAGCCTCCCAAAAGGCTGGGATTACAAACATGAGCCACTGTGCCTGGCCTAACCTATATTTTGGAGATTATTAGAGCTGTAGTGCTTAATGGCTGCATGGTATTCCATAAGTTATTTCACTAGTGACTTACTTAGGTTGTTTCCAATACTTTCCACCACAATGCTGCAATGCATATTTTTGTATATGTGCTGTGCACACATGCACAAGTATGTCTATAAAGTCCTAGAACTCAGGGACTTGAGTCTAACCTCATTCTTACAGTAAATACTTTTACAATGGTTAAAACTAACATGAATTAAGCTTATAGAAACTTGATAATGTACCAATCTGAAATAAACTCTTTATGCAAACAGGAGCATATTGGATTTCTCCAACCGTCTCCTTTCATGGCTAGAAAGTTGAATTATCTTAAATGCACAATGATTTTGTTTTTGTTTATTCCTTTAGTCTTGCTTAGCTCTTCTCACACCTTGGCATCTATAAGAATTACTCTACATCAGGGTTTCTCAACTTGAAAACTACTGACATTTTGGGCCAGTTAATTCTTTGTTTTGTGGGGCTGACCTGTGTATCGTGGGCTGCTTAACAGCATCCCTGGCTTCTACCCACTGGATGCCAGTAGTACCACCCCCACCACCAGTTGTGACAACCAAACACATCTCCGGACATTGCCACATGCCCTTTGGGGGGCAAAGTCACCCTTGGTTGAGAACCACTGCTCTATAGGATTGAATTTCTATCCACTTTAAGCACTATTTTTTATTAGGTAACATGTACATAGTACAAAATTCAAAATGAGTGAGTTATTTGATGAGAAATAAGCTGCCCAGTCACCCAATTCACTTCTTCAGAGGCAATTACTTTTACCAGTTTCTCTTTTATCTGAATTATCAGTCTGCAAACATCCATAATTTTTGTCACAAGCACAAATGGTGATATACTTCCTACATACAGTACTCTGACTCTTGCTTTTTCCAGCTAAATTTAAGTTGTATCTTTATCAGTATATATTACTTCAGTTCTAAATACCTTAGTTCTAAACAGCTGTATAATATTCCATAGTTTGATTTCAATGTGTTTAACCCAATACCACATTAAAGGACGTTTAGGTTGTTTCCTGTCCTCTACAAACAATGCTGCTGTGAATATCCCTTTTGTATACACCATTTTGTATATGTGGGAGTATGTATGCAGGATAAATAGTGATGGAATCACTAAGTGAAAGGGTATGGACATTTTACATTTTGGTAGATTTTGCCATTTTGCACACATCTGAGACAACAGGAAAATTTGAATATGGACACCATTAGATGATAAAGAATTTTGCTGATTTTCATAGTTGTGATAATGGTATTGTGATTGTGTAGGACAATGTCTTTATTTCTAGGAGTCACATGCTTTAGTATTTAGGAGCAAAGAGTCATGACATTTGCAACTTACATTCAAATGGTCCAGAAAAATGTATGTTTTTGTAGATGGGAGTATATGTATATACACATACACGTATAGAAATATGTATGTATATAAACACAAAGCAAATGTGACAAAAATTTTTAATTATTGAATATAGGTGGAAGTATATACAGGTGTCACTAAATAGCTCTTTAAATCTTTGCTTTTAAGTTTTCAAAATAAAAATTGGGAAAGAAAAGATACAGCATATATGAAGTAAAAACAATACTATGAAAGAAGGACAATCAGTGAGTAGGAAAGCACTCTTAGAAGTTTTAAATGATTGCTCTAATTCAAGCAGCAGAAAGACTGAGATATAAAGTTAAGGGAATTTCCCAGAACCTCAAAGAGAGAGACAGATAATGTGAGAGAAAAGATAAAAGAGGATCAATATGGGAGATGCAATAGCCAATAATTTTAGTTTCAGAGAGGAAAAGCAAACAGAAGGACATTACCAAAGAAAGCGAGGATAATTCCTCAGAGCCAAAGAAATGAATCTTCAGACTAGAAGAGCTCACTGAAGATCGAGCAACATAACTAACATTTATTGAGCACTTACTACCGTCTGCTAAGCACTTGCATCAGGTACCTCAAGTCTCGTAAGCACCCTCTGAGGTACATGGTATTATCTTCAAGTGAGGCCTAAGAAGGTTATCTTGACCAAGGTCACACAGCTAGTAAGCAGCAGAGCTGGGATTTTGGTCCATGCAGTATGACTTGCTTGGATCCTTAACCACTGTACCACTTACCTAAATAGATCCACTCATAGGCTAAATTATTAGATTCAGAACCCAGAACATAAAATAAAGATCCTAAATGCTTTCAGAGAGGAAAACACGTAATCTGAGGGAAGAGAGGAAATTTAGCATTAGACATGCGGAAACATAATGGAACAATATCTTCAAAATTCTGGTGGAAAATTATTTTGAACCTAGAATCCTAATACCCAAACTACCAATAAAGTGTGAGAGCAAACTAATGGTGGTTTTAGAAATATAAGAAACCAGAAAACATACCTCACACTCTTTCTGATGAAGTTACTTGTAGATCTATTTTAGCAAAATGAAGGTGAAATCAAAGAGCATATAAGATGGAGAGCACAAGAAATAGTAAAACTAAATTGATTTCAATAAAAAGAAACCTCAGGATGGCAACTGAATAACACATTTAAGAAAGTAATTAGTCCAAATTAGAATAGGAAATTATGAACTCCAGAAAAAAAGTCCATACAAGTCAAAGTCCAAATATAATAAACTACAGTTGGTATGGCTTTGAGCCGTAACTAGAAACAAAACCAGTTCAAACTGGTTGCGTATGGCGTCAGAATGGGAAAGAGTAGGATGAGAGAATATTGCTTTTCATTGTAAACCTTTGGATAATTGTGTGGGTTTTTAAAAACTATTCCCATGTTACTTTGATATAAAAATTTTAAAGTTTAAATAAAATTACTACAGGTATTTTGTTCAGCAACTGAAGCTCCATATAATTGTCAAATAGAACACAACTGTAAAGCAAGGAAATTTTAAAAATAAAAGTTTACCTGAAGCAGGCAAGTGGCATCTTTAAAGAATGAGACTGTGCTCTGCCTGACTCCCACAAACAAACAGAATTCACCGAAAGAAAAGACAGTGAAAAGCTTTCTTTAAAAAAAAAGGAGCAATACTCAATTCTTTTCTTTGGAAACTGATTCTCAAGGGAATTATCATACCATGCACTTTATTTTGTAAAGGACTAATCGGGGAAAAAAATTTGTTACCAAAAGTAAACTGCCTTCATCTTTGATACCCTGGTTCTATGAGTCAACAGACACTAGATGTAAAACCAAAGCTCTGAAAATTTATGTCATAATTCCTTGAACTTTCCATTAACCCTGTGGAGAAATATAACCCAATAAAAGTGTAATGTCATCACTTACGAATATCTGATGAGCTATTGTGTATAAGACACTATAAGGAGTACTGTGTAAATGTAACAAAGTATTTTTTAAAACTTCCACTGTTATACACAGGCTGGAAAAGGAATGAATTTTCTCTCCTGCGATCTTTCTGGGCCTTACTGTCTTTATCTTAAAATTAGAAGGGGTAGGGTTAGAGTTGGATGAGGTGATCTTTGAAGCCATTTCCAGTTCTTCAACTATTCTCTCTCCTCCATCTTAATAAAAGACTGGCTGGAAAACATGCTTTGGTCAGACTCTCAGTTCACCTGGACAGTTCTTTAAATGTTTAATTAATAATTTTGGCAGGTGAATCTGTGTGGAAGTCTTCGGCCATACGTGTTTAACTGGCTCTCTGAATCCCCTTTTGTGAAGGCCATGGGGGCCACCACAGTGAGGCTTGTTTGCTGTCTGCTCCTAGAGCAGCTGCTGCTTTTCTTCCTTTATCAAGCAAAAGAAACTGCAGTGATGTTTGTGCGTGCTTCGGATGAGGAGAATGCACTCGAGACAGGTTATTCTCCAGACTAAAGTGGACGGGGTGAGCACAGAGGAGCTCAGCTCAATGGGAAGAGAGGTCGAGGCAGCATCTGCCCCCTTGTTTGTTTCAACAGTTTCAGTCTTGAATATGGAATGTGTCGAGTGAGAGGCTAGCAGAAGAAGTTAGAAAATGCACTACTGCTTACTTTTCTCAGCCAGTTTGGGGAGTGGAGGTGGAGAGTGGGAGCAGAGAAAGGGACCTACAGCCAGTTTTCTTTTTCTATTATTAAACCCCTCCTTATTTCATAATCTCCACTTTGGAGTTTCTTATTGCAGTCTATTTTGTGTAACTGTTAACTGACCGAGGAATACTATTTCATACACATAGGCAGGAAATATAAAAACCATAAAAATTTTCAGTCTCTAACGTTAATGGTCAAACTGCTCTTCATACAAACTGGCCTCATGCAGTCCTACAGGACCCTATATATCTTAAACCAAACACACTATGAATTTAACAGCAAACACATAACCAAAAATCAAGCAAAAGAATAAGCAAACATAGAAAAATAAGAGAAGATAACCAGGAATGTACCATCACTTCAGGAGGGAAAGGGGAAAAAGCATAGGAAAATATGTAACCTTACAGAAGAGTGGAAAAAATCAAAGAAAGACGAGAAACAGCTGCAGAGTGCAGGCGAAAGGACAGAGAATGCGTAGTAGACTGCAGTAAAGACGTAGGTGATATTGTGCGTTCCTTTCCTTTTGCATGTGCTTTGCCTAGGTTTCTATCTTTTATTCCATATAGATGTGTGATTGGTAATGATGAAAATGGACACCTTCCCTTAGAAAGTCCAGCCAATGATATCTGCATAGAAAAAAATACATATGAATATACATCAACTTGGTACCAGTGCTACCTGAGAAGAATCTGGGGGACTTCTACTTTCTGTATCATACCTTTCTGTATTTTTGGAATGTTTTTCAAAGAGCAGTATGACATGTGCAAACAGAGAAGAAAAATCAAAACAGACTTTTAAAAAAAGAGGAAATGAAGAGAGCATTTTCCTTTCTCTTCTTCTATGAGTATGGATTAGAGATGCTAAAGGAAACATTAGTCCCCTTTTTCTCACCTTCATCTTTGCAGGAAGTGAAGGAGATTAAACAGGTACAATTTCCTGGGAACTTATATAATTAGAGTTCAGCAATTCTCTCAGTTCCTGGTAGCCAGGGATGGCTACAGTCTGCGACTCCTCACACTTGGCATTGTTCCTATTGGGTTTACAGTTGAGAGGGTACAATTTGGTCTTTCTTTATGGACAATCTTATGAGCATGTCATTCTCAGCTTTCTTATTAGTTTCTTCAGAACAAGACAATATAGTATCTCCTTGGAGCCCAGAGTAGGCACTTACATATTTATTGATTGGTTGATTGATCACCAAATTCTCTTGGAATTTTTTTGCCTTTCTTTTCTACTCTTAATGGAGTTCTTCATTCTCCAGAAGTGTATAAGCAGGTGCTACTTTTCTAGGGATTACCAATTTGGGAACAGATGGCAGCCCCTAATGGTTCACACTTTTATTGAGATTCCATGGGGCAAATGCACACTTGGGCTTTAACACAACTTCCCTCAGAGCCAGTCCCAAGAGATGAGGTCAGGGAGGTCTTGTATCTCAAGCCTGCACAGTTCCAAAGCCAACTTGACAGAAGCAGGAAGTATTATCAGAAAGTTCTGATGCACCAGTGAATGGGGTCTGGGACCACTGTCATGTTCCTCCCTATACCCTTCCCTTCCCTTCCCTCCCTCAACTTCCGCCACTATAATAGGTGGGCTACTCCTCTAACAATGGATGTGCTATTATGGTGAAGTGTTAAAACCATATTTCAAGTCAAAGGGTTGAACCAGCTTGAAATGGATGCTGGACTGGAACTGATATCTACTATTCCCTTGGGATAATGATTTGGTCTTACCCTACAGCTAAGTTAGCCCTGTCTGGTCCCATCCTAGCCCCCTTACCCTGACAGACTGCTCAGGAGGATACAGCATGCTATTCATTGAGCCCATTTGGATTATGCCTATAAGTGGCTGTGTATCCCTGAAATCTTCAGAATTTCAGTGTGGGAGGAGGTGCTCAGGTAGAGCAATCTCTTTAGGAAGGAATGGGATTTAAAGGCTTATTTGCATAGGAATTACATGACTGAGAAAATATCATTAGATAAATCAAAAATGGGAGTGGCAGGAGGGTCACATACAACTAAAGTCCTCTTCTTCCTCTTGTCCTGACTCCCTCTTACCACTGCTAAAGACCAAGTAAATGGCACAAACAGCAAAGAGAAATCCACTTGATTTTTCACAACTGCCTCCCATATGGCATTACTTTTCCTTATGAAACATGGAATATTTATGCATTTTCTCTAAAAGTACCCCTCCATTATTCAGTAACATATCCATGATTGTCTCAAATGATTGGTATAGGAAACATAACATTCTGCCAGCAAGTTGGCTGAGAGAGTGCCTTAGAAACTGTCTGCCTGAACACATAATAATTCAAAGCTGGATCCTAACTTTACAGAGGTCCAATCAGCTACTAAGACAGGTCTCTGTGTATGTGCAGATTGTGTTGATGCAGGACTCCTAGTTCCTGAAATGTTTATTTGACTTAAAATATATAAATAAATAAGAGCATTTCCACATACTACAATTGGACAAGCTAGAAGGCAGGATTGGAAATATTATTCTCCAGCTACAGAGTAAAATGCTAAGAAATGATCCTGAAATCAAGTCAAACAGCTAATTTTTCTGATTCAGATGGCAAAACCAACAAGCAGGGTCAGGAAGGAAGAATGAAGGCACCTGGGTCTAGATGACAAACCCACTGAAGCTGTGCAGGTCCCAGGGTACCAATTTCCCCCAGCAGGCCATAGAACCTGCTTTGTGCACAGTAGGAAATACCACATTATTTCAGTTAATTTTACAACATATTCATATATAGTAATTTTTTTCCTAGTAACATGTAAGCATCTTAGCGCCTATTTTATAGCCTATGTTTTAAAGTATCTTGCATTATAGGCAATCCTAATAAATATATAAAAATCTAAACTTGTGGGACAAGTTACAGGATAATGTATTACACAACAAAATTTATTTTTAAACAGATTTACTTCATTTCACATAACCCCTTAGAGCATTTTAAATATGTGAATATTAAAATTCAATACATATATAACAGAAATCTGTATAATTTAAACTGTATCACAAACTATGTACAACTTTAGAAAAACTTACATGATATAAATCTATAACATCATTAAGTAGAAGAAGGAGGAAGGAAAATTTGACTTTTGAAAAATATGCATATCGGAATTCATTTCTGATTTATCTCTCTTATAAATGAAGATTTTAAAAGATGCTAATGAGATGTGATCTTTACAAAATCAAAGACCTATAAAACAATAATTAATCACAATTAATAAAAATATTTTAATATTTAAGAATGAATTTTTAGACACAGAAACTAAAGGTATTGAGTAGATATTCTTTATTTCTTGAACTCTGGTTTTGAAAAATTATTCAACTTCCAAATACAAAATCTGAATAATGGTGAGAATTCAAATCCATTAAGTGTCACAATATAGTTAACCTTCATCTCACAGGTAGGAGTAGGGGCAGAAATGGAGTAGTGCTGCGGTCCCCAACTTCTGGGCGGCAGACCGGTACTGGTCTGTGGCCTGTTAGGAATAGGGCTGCACAGCAGGAGGTGAGGGGGGTGGCTGAGCAAGCAAAGCTTCATCGTGTATTTACAGCGATCCCCTCGGCGCTCCCCATGGCTCGCATCACTGCCTGAGCTCTGCCTCCTGTCAGATCAGCGGTGGCATTAGATTCTGTATTATGGTGAGTTGTAGTATTATTTCATTACATATTACAATGTAATCATAATAAAAATAAAGTGCAGAATAAATGTAATGAACTTGAATCATCCCAAAACCATCGCCCCCACCCTGGGTCCATGGAAAAACTGTCTTCCATGAAACCAATTCCTGGTGCCAAAAAGGTTGGGGACCGCTGGAGTAGGGAAAATGACTCAATAGTGGTTACTCATCTAAATAAAAGCATTCTAATGCTCTGAATGCCCAGGATCACAGAACATTAAAAATGCAAGGGATTTTAGATGTCAGTCGTCTAGCTCTTTATCTTGTGAGTCAGTATGTATATATCCCACAAATTGATGATTTTGGAGGACACACGCCGGCAGCATTTAATACTTCTAATGTCAGAAGGATGTGTATGAAAGAAGCCAAATCAAGGATTAGTGAATGAGCTATTCCCTGTGCAAGTTCACATATGCTTCATTTCCAGTTCCTCCTGGATATTCACATTCCATAATAAACTTATTAGGGATTTCCTCACTGGATTCCACTATGCTGGTGCCACCTGGGTCCTCATAGTGTTTCCTTTTCCTTCTAGTTGTAGAGGAACGAATCAATCATGCATTTATTTTCCAAGGGTTGGCTGAGCTGAATCACATGAACATGTGTTCTATTTCAGATGTGTTTGAAATAGGGCTTAATGCCTTAAGGAATTTTTCGAGGAACATCTAGTTCTATCTTCTGCACACTTCCTGAGACACTGTGCCCAGCTAACTCTCAGGCTCCTTTGCTGCACTCAGTTTACTGGCCTCAGTTATACAGAGAACAGATTTACCAAATTCAAAAACCCTCTCCCTGGAATTGATGTAAGTTTGTAAAAGGCAGGGCTTGAAGTAACCTGTAGGAGTACATTTCATTCTCATCCTTGTACATCGTATTTACCTCAGTGGAAAGCATTATTTATCTTTATCTTTCAAGGTGACCCAAAACCATCCAAAACTAGGTCTCCAAGAATTACAGCATGTGCCCTCTAATGAAATGCCTAAATTCACTTTCTTTAAAATTATGCAGTCATTAAAAAAATTGAGCTTGAGCTAAGTGTTCTAATATTTGATGTTTATGATGAGTAGAAAAAGGAAGTCATAACAATAAGTATATGATTCCATTTATTTAATAAAATACTTACACATATTTGCCTATAAAAGGCAAAAGTCTGCAATGAGGCACACAGTGGTTAACCGGGGAGTGGGGCTGTGCAGTGTAGAGAGGGTGAGGAAGGGAATTGCACTTTTTCCTTTACTCATTTCTGATCTGTCTAGATTCTTCACTAAGTGTGCAAATTAAATTCTTAAAAATGAATTAGAAGACATCACACACATTCACCAAGAAACCTTATCAATCTTATCAGTCTGCACTTAAAGTCCTGAAATTTTCACATTTTCGGTTTAACTGGCTTCATGGAGAGTTCAATTCCTTCACCAGACATCTTTGGGTATCAGGTTCTATCCTGGGCAGGGAAGCCACCAAGATGAGTAACAACTGGTCCATGACAGGATGGCATCTACCCCAGAATACAGGTAACAGGAACAACGAATTTGGTAAAATGGGCACCGTCATCAATAGGGATACATCAGCTCCCTCACTTGACCATAATTGGCCTTCGGTAGGCTTCATGTCTTGGCAATGCAATTGGCAGGCGTCATCCTTTTATTCTTAAATGTCAAATTTGGCATTAAGACTCCAGTTAATACTGCCAAGAGGGAGGTATCCTTGGGGAAAGAGAAGTCCCCTGAACATACCCACTGGGATACCTAGAATAGATTTTGCAGCGGCACACAGATCCTGTCTTGTCTGGAGTCCCTGCTGAGTAATATAAATCCTGGGACAGCAAAGGGGCAGCTGTGACTTTGAATCAAATTTTACCTTCTAACTTAATCCAGGGAAATAATCTGCAACAGAGTGGCAGGCGATGCAAAGTGCTATGTTGAACACTAGATTGTGCTTTATTTTTTTCCGCCCAACTTCACGTTTCCATGCACCAAAATATTGATGCTATAGATATTGGATGCCACGCTTACCTGACAGGCTTCTTCCATCCCACCTGGGCGCGGGGTCTCGGAGCGAGCGCGCGAGCCGCGGCTGGAGCCCGCCTCTCGCGGCCGGAGCGGGCTCGGCCGGTAGCGGGTGCCGATGCTTGCCCGGGTGCCCCGAGCCGCTCCCCCGCCAGCGCTCCCGCAGTCGGCCCCCGGCGCGCACGCGCGCTCCCCTCGGGCGGCTTCGGCGCCTCCGGTCTTCGGCGGCGCTGCAACTGGACGGCTCCAGCGGGAGGGGCGGCGAGCGAGTGCTCGCGGCCACGTGACCGGCGCCAACATGGCGGCGCCCAGCGGCGTCCACCTGCTCGCCCGCAGAGGTAAGAGCCTGGAGGACAGCCCTGCAAGGGTTCGCACGGTCGGTAGCTCGCTACGCACCCGGGTTCAAAGGGATGCACAACCGCGCTCAGACTTCTCGGCGCACACAAACGTACTTTCAGTCCTACTCGCGGGCACACACGATGACACATTCACACGCCGCAGGAACACACACACACATTTGTTCACTTATCACTGACCCAGACCACATCACTGTATGGCATCTATTCGCAGTTACTCCTTCATATTTATGGGCCATTGTCTGAAGTTTTTTGCAACTGAATTGGGGAGATCTTTGTTGGATCTGAACTAGTTCTGAATCGTTTTGGAAAAGAACTTGGAAGTTGTTTCAAGGACAGGGGAGAGGAAAACTTATTTTGAGAGGTTACTTAAGTGTCAGGCATGTAGGAAGAGTGCTGTGAGGCAAATGTCATTTTCATAGTAATAGCTACCGTTTATTAAGTGCCTTTTAAGTAATGATACTGTGTTAAGCACTTTACATATGCTAGGTGCCTTTTAAAACCTAGTGAGCTAGGAATTATTCCTTCTTTGCAGACGGGAAAAGTGAGGCCAGAGAAATCAAGTAATATGACTAAGGTCACACAGATGGTAAGAGGCAGAATGTGCATTTGAACATGACCTTAACTTTTTTTTTTCTCATAAGGCTTATTTATCTTTCCTGCCTGCCATGGTCTTTCCACAGAAGTCAGTGTGCAAAGTTTAGATGAGACAGGACAAGTATGATGAGTGTGTATAAAAAGTGAAGAAGAAGATGTTTTTACAGAGGAAGGTTTCTAGGTGAATAGACTTCAGTATTTTAGTGTTAGTGGAGGTAAGTAAGGAACCACAGGAAGATTTGAGGTGAGAGATATGTAAGGAGAAGGTGATGTAGCAAGCATTTTGGATTGGTTGCATGGAAGAATGGAGGTCAACATGAAAGTGTAGCCTTATGAAAAGAGAGCCAATTTACATCTCTTAAGATCTGGGCTCCAGTCCAAGCTCTATTTACTAATTAAGTTACTTTTCTGTTTCCTCTTTTCACAAATAATCGTGTTTAGACTTCATTTTTGTGTACCTCAGATAATGGTGAGGAGGATCTGGGAAGATGGTCAAGGTAAAGGAAGAGCTCCAAATCCCATCAAACCATATGTATGTGTAAATATACACACATGTATGTACATATGTATTTTTATATGCATATATGTGTTTATATAAAGTCTCTGTACATTACAGAAATAATCTCTTCTTTCTTTCTTTCTTTTTGATCACTTATGATTTTGTGATCCGTAATCCATAATCCACTATAATCCATCCCACTATACCCCAAAGTGTTACAACAACCAAGAGATGGATCTTCTAATTAGAGGAGGAAGGGAAAATGTGTCATCAGGAAGAAATTTTAGTGATGGGGAAAGGGACCCTTTCTAGACTATCCATAGCTAGTTTTAAATTGCAGACAGGTACCTGCCACCTGGTACCCATCCCCCACTCAGGATTGAAAAGGAAGGGTAAATTCATGAAGACTTCTTTCCACCGACTTTTCCCTCTTTACCCATTTAGACTGATATAATTCAATCCACTACAAGTTTTTATATACCAGGATTAATCATCAGCATCTGTGTGCATCTTTTGCTTGTGCAATACAGGAAGACATTTTTTAACCTCTTAAGAAGGACATGAGGTTTCTTTCATGAGGCCTTAATTTACTGTGGCTTTAATCACAGTATACCCTGTATAACAGTAGTTACCTAGCTACGTACTCCTAACTCGATTGTTAATTCTTGTTGAACAGAAACTATGCCTTATGTATCTTTCTGTCTTTACAAGCATAGTACCTGGCTGAAAGTTAAGATCATTAAAAGTATACTAAATTGAGAGGCTGTTAAGACTTGTTTTTTTTCCATCATGGTCTAGGGGATTGGTAGAAATTATGAATATTAACATTGGAAAGGGGAAAAGACAGATCAGCCTCTTGGAACCAAGAGAGAAGGTAACAAGAGCCTTTCAGGAACTAAAGTATTCCCAGGTATTATCACTGGCAGGAAATCCCAGACTTAAGAGCACAGAATCCCTACTCTGGGGCCCCAGAAACTCTCTCCTAGCTTAGTCTCTCACTCCTAACCCCCACTTTACTGGAATCCCTGTTTTAGCTCCTGAAGCCACAAACCAAGATTCCAGTGAGTATGGGAAGGAATGGAAAAGGCAAGTAAGGAGGCATATTTTCTCCTTTATGCCCTTGTTTCCTGTATAAGCTGGTCTCCCCTGGATTGCCTCCTGTTTGATTTTGTCAGAATTTCGCTAGGCTCTTCTATCAGGCTTATCCTGATAACTTCCCTGCTGTCGGGAATGGGAGCTTCTTACAGGCAAGGCTCTTACCTTCTTCATCTTAGTCTCCCTTTAGCCTGCAGTACAGTGTCTGCACCTACTAAGTACTCAATTTCATAACTAAAAGGGCTTCATATTGCAACCTCCCATGGTAATATTTTTAAATAAATGTTATATGGTATGTCTAAAGAGTAATTTGTGCCTAAATGTCAGTTTTCTTTACTTGGTAGGCTAAGATAGTGACTTTATTCCTGTTTGCTTGCTTGCTTGTGTGCTGATGTGTGCACATGCTCTCTCTCTCTCTCATTGCACCTCCGTCCAAGAATAATTTAAGGCAATTTTACTTCCGCCCACCTTTTTTGGCAATTGTGATAATTTCATTTTCATTCCAGGTAATTTGAATTGCGAGTTAGACTTACTGGAGATAATTAGAAAAAAAGAGGTTGGAATGGGGAAGGGAAGGATCTAAAGGAGAAGTGCTTGAGGTTTGAGCATTGTAGCACTGGGAGAGATGAGATGAAGGAAGCTGATGGAGTAAACCCTTGGACCTAAGCTCTACCCTGCTGTCCTTCCATAGTCCATTTGGAGGGAGCTGAAGCTAGTGAGGGGAGAGGGAGTGGATTGTGCCAAGCCTGCAGAAAGTCTAAGCAGAAAGGCCCAGTTGGTTGGTATGTGAAATAGTTTGGCCTTTCCAGAGGGAAGCCTCTATAGAATATGTATCAAGGTGTAAAGTATGCATAACTTTTACCTAACAGTTCTGCTTCTAGGAATTTATCCTAAGAAAACAAAAGGACAAGTGTGCAAAGATGTGTGAACAAGACTGTAACTTTGTATTAATAATAATTGGGAAATAGTGGGCAGGATCTGAAATATCCATTGGTAAGAGAATGGCTAAATAAATTATGGTTCATCCATGTGGTGGAGTGCTATGCAGCCATTAAAAAGATTACATAGATGTACAGTAGATTTATAGTCATTGACATGTATTGAGGAAAAAAGGCAGAATATAAAACAGTATATCCCACTTATGAAAAATTACATATCTATATTTCTTAATGTGTGTGTATGCATAAAGAGATCTGGAATGATGCTCACCCAAATATTCATAACTGTCATTTCTAGATGATGAAATTGAACTTTACTTTCTTTATATTTGATATGTTTGAATTTTATATACTGAGCAGATAGCATTTTTATTACCTAAAAAAGTAATTTTTTTTTTTTTTTGAGACAGAGTCTCACTCTGTTGCCTGGGCTAGAGTGCCGTGGCGTCAGCCTAGCTCACAGCAACCTCAAACTCCTGGGCTCAAGCGATCCTTCTGCCTCAGCCTCCCAGGTAGCAGGGACTACTGGCATGCACCACCATGCCCGGCTAAA